>LOND01010320.1:0-10085 GCA_014220965.1 Paragonimus kellicotti
CGCACAGCTGCAACAATCGCTCGCCATTAACTGATCGGCGTGGCGCTAAGCCAAACCTGCCGTCAAAACGAGATTCAGGTTCACCATGGCGGCCGACCTGGGCATTCATATCTCCGGCCAGAACGACTATATCAGAGCCACGAAGGATAGTGGCCAGATCGGAATAAAAGGCGTCCTTGACTCCGGTGTCACTACACTCAGTAGGAGCGTAGACAGACATAATGAGATTTCTGAAAGTCTTGCGTCTAGAGCTGGCCTTAACAGAACCTGCCAAGCGGACGGCACAAAGTCTACTGTTAACAGGAATCCAATCTACTAATGCGGCTGCTGCGAAATGTGATTTCGAAGTATTAATGAAATCTGATTACAGTAGGATGCGAATAATTTATGGTTTCTTAAAAACAAGATTCACGTAATTCGTTGTTAGATGCTAGTTGACAAGGCAACATTGAGAAGCCTCGAAGTGAAAATATTAAACGTAACGTATCTGAATTCAGCCTTATCTAAACTAAACAAATAGTTTTTCAATTGTATGTACCTTGAAAAATCGTCGTATCACAACCTGATGGCTTTTGGATAGAACGGGATAGCCTTTCGAATTGGTCAGGAACAAGTCCGTACGCAACAGCAGACAGACTACCGGTTCACTTAGCCAACGAGAAATCACATATTCGTCAGGTAAATTGTTGGGCAAATCCAGCACCAATCCAAGTGAGTCGGAGATGTCTGAGGCCAACATGAACAATTGGGTCCACCAATGCCACGGATCTATAGTCACACTTTGAGTCACTACTCCCGTTCAGTTTAGGAGAGACGGGCGAAGGTTCAGTTTCTAAAAAGATGCAACACATGTCCAGGCAAAAACAAAAGACAGAAGCACGTGGTTGAAACAAAACATGTTACAACAAAAGTAAACTAATGAGACTTTCAACCGGATTCTACTTTGGTACTGAAGGTAATTACGCCATTGGACGAATAAGATAGTTGGCAATGTTTGAGGTCATACGAAGTTGAAAGGAAAGCTATGTGCGCGTCACGATCGGCGCTCTCTTGCATAACTTACGTTTACCTATACATTTCATCTCTACATAAACAAGCAAAGCCTGGAACCCATGAAAACCATTGGGGACGTCAAGCCAAAAGACATGGAAGGATGAATTTCATAGCACATATACCACAGGTTCATAAACGGAGTAATCTTGGGAAGCGTAAGGTGTGGTTGGACTTTATTTGAATGGCAGACGAATCAATTTGGTTATCGTTCACCGGCGATAGCAAGCATGCGCCGCAACAACCCTGTCAATTCTGGACTCCTTGGCAGATTTGCTACATCAGACCGTCTTCGTCAGTGGATCATCGAACTGCTGTGCTGCTTCAGTCGCAACCTCCTGCAGGGTACACTGGACCTAACCACTACTGGTCACCTGCCACCCGATAGACTGAGGATTCTGTGCTTCACTATGCTGCCTTGTGGATTAAGTTCCTTGTGAATCAAAGGCCCCGGGTGGGGTCCCTCAGGCTAAACCACTTCTTCCGTCGGGGAAAACAAGAAACATTCTGCCTCCACAGCTATGAACCTATGAACGTATATTAGTTATGAATTGTTTTATGCTTATATCATAACTCCATGACTAAGATGTCGGCGACCAGCTCTGCTCCCACATCACATTCTACCACACCAAACAAACTAATATATTTATCCTCTTTTGTTAAATAACTATCTTCGTGGTGACCCCGCATTCTCGTTTTCAGACACACCAGCGACTTGCTTCATTTGTTGTACGCCAGAACGATAGTGTGCCAAACATTAATGGGATATCTTTGTCAGACGAATACAAACACCTATTCATCACCGAACACTATTCAAGCTTGCCACCAACAACGTTCGAACACATGCATACAGATCAACGGGCAGCTCCTACACCTAACTTGGAGATCATCGTCATCGATATATATTGCCTTGCTGAAGTACGGCTTCAATCCCCGTCAACCGTTTCACTATGCGCGTACAATGTGAGTCCGTCTGGAGATACTGCAGCTCAAACCACTGGCCAAGCCGTCATTGAAACTGCACTAGGCGCAAATGCACAGAAGACGCTGCTTGGATGAATACTCATCCACAACTACTCAATACGAAATGTTTGCATCTACCAGTTTTCGCGTTCTAACGGTTTTGTTCATACTTGTATTGTCAGACTGGAAGGAACGGTTTGGGTATCAAGGGGCGCCCATCACAAACGATATCTATCTGCTGTTGCTGCATATGTTCCAACAGATTGTAGTCTAGACGCAGTCGAAGACGTTTTTTTTCAGCCCACTAATCTTTTACACACCGCGCGGTGCACGGACATCGCAGCATCGGATGAACACCTGAGTACTCAAGTAGACAAGCTAAACACTGACGAGCGTGACTTAGGTGGCCCAGCACTCTTACGGTACTCGTCGAACAGACAACGGTGAACGTTTGTTGCAGCTCTGTGCTGATAACGGTCTGTTTCTGGCAAGTACTAATTTTCGACGTTCTAGGCGTCAATGCGCCACCTGGCGACCTCCATCGCCGATTGACCACATGGTCGTCAGCTATCGGTGGCGTGGCTGTTTCCAAGATTGCAAGTCAATCTGGAGCACCTGTGTGGATTCCGATCATGCACTGTTATGTGCCAAGTTCGCTTTGCGATTTGGTGGAAGACCACTTCGCCGCCATCCACAAACTGACGTACCTAAATTAGAAGGAACACATTACGATTACCAGTGTGCGTTTGCCCCTAGTCTACGTCCTCACCCATCCAGACGACATTGAAGCACATTGGGCACATATACAGGCATGCAATGCATAAATACAGTACTGCTACGTGCGGTACCACTGTTAGCCCAGCTGTCAGCTGCCAGGTCTCTATGCGATCACTGGAACTTCTGACGCTCGCCGGACTATTCCATCCAGCAGTGAGTACAACTCGACCCGCAAGGCTACTCGTCTGGAGCTCCGGAAGCAACTACGAGAGGATCGCGAGGCCTGGTGGACACAACACGTTATCGAGATGGAACAAACGGATCCGACCGGGAACTTCGGAGAGCATTTCCATCTTATCCGAGCGACAAGTAACACGTGACCAGGTGTGAGCGAGGCAATCTGCGAAGTCAATGGTGAGCCTATTACCGACCTACAACAACACTTGGAACGCTGGGCCGAGAACTGCCAACAGCAGTTTGACTGGCCACCCGCGCAATTGACTATGCCCTCAGACCATTACTGTCTTCTGGTCTGTTTCTCTGTCCTTGGAAACAGTAGTCTCACCTGAAACCAAGTTCCTGAAACATCACAAGGCACCCGACCCAGACGAATTGCTTCCTACATTTTTTATAGATGGGGGTCCAACCTCCCTCAAAGAGCTGACGACTCCGATCCTGAAACTCCAGATCATTGAAGTCATCCCAAATAACTTGTGTTCGGCTAACATTATCCGCATTTTTAAAAAGGAGTCGCGCACTTCCTGCGCATATCACAGAAGGATTAACTGGATTCCTATTACGTCGAAGTTGCTTGCAGTCATAGTACTTCACAGACTTAGCGAAACGCGTGGAGCAAGCCGGGTTTCATCCTGGCCGTGGCTGCACTGAACAACTGTTCACACTCTTCCATCCAGTAAGATAATCAACTGTTGCATTGTTGGACATCAGAATGGCCTTTGGTTGAAGTAACAAAGCAGCACCTTGGGACTTTCCATCGAGAAAGAGTGTACCTGAGAAGTACGCGAACATCCTGACAGCAATTCACTGTCAAACCTTGAGCCAGGTTAGGGCTTGTAGCGACGTATCGCCAGCCTTCGATATCTCAAGTGAAATGCGACAAGGTGGTCCAGTCTTCATTTTCCTACTCAACTTTGTGGTAGACGAGATTCTAGAGTGTGCCCCGATACATTGTAAGTACGGTGGTGATGAACTGTTTCCACGCACTCGACTTCGAGACGAAGATACAGGTGATATTGCTCTAATCTATGAGGGTTTGTAGGGAGCCCGGAACATCTTCGACAGATTACAGGCCTCACTTCATCAGTTGTTATTGCATTTGCACCCACTAAGTGCAAGTCGCTGCTAAATGGTTGGCATGACTCTGCGCCTGCTGTTACCTTTGGAGATGAGCTGTTGGAGACATTTCAGAAGTTTCTGTACCTTGGGAGTTGTAATAACCCTGGTGGAATGCTTGATAAAACCGCAAATCGTACAGCTAAGGCTCGGATGGCGTTTGTTAACTAATGCCATTTACGGTAACGGCATAATCTCAGTCTTTCTATGAAAGGCCGAGTGTACAATTCCACTGTAAGGGCAGTCATGTTATACGTTTGCGAAGCCTGGTCCATCTGAGTGGAGAATGTTCACAAAGTATCCTTTCTCGATCATCGGTGCCTCTTAAGCATTAGCGACGTGTGGTGAGAACACCGTATCGGTAATGATGAAGTTCGCCGACGTGTCTTTGAAACAGGTGGACTGTGTTGATTCTTGAACATATTGATCTCGTCTCGCAGGCTTCGTTTGCCTGGCCACATCTTACGAGCCACACCGTGCCTTGATTACGAGTGCGGGGTTAGGCTAGAAGACGACACTTGGTGACTACTGTATGCCTTGGGTTCGGAGTACGAAGACACTCACAGTGAAACAAGTTCCAGTAGGACGCATTCGGTTTCTTGGCTGGGGTCTGAAGGACAATGAAAACTCTGATTGAGGACGCTGTCTGATATGAAAAATGGCAGGTAAATGACGCGCGTGTTCAGAATCTCTGCATGGATTAGTGTATTCTCCACTTCTACAGTCTGCCTTTATTCACTTCACACGATGTCTTGTTTTTATTATATTATAGCACATCCCCTCTTCATGTAGTTATTGGGTGCCATATATATATATATATATATACATATATATATATATATATATATATATATATATAATTACATATAATTGAATATAACATCTTGTGATAGATGATTGAAACGTCACAATAATCTTCCACTACTCAGTGTGTGCCTTAAATACTATATATATATATATATATATATATATAAGTAGTAGTGAAAAAATGCGGGACCTGAATCTAATAGCCATTTCTGCCATGTTCAACGTCAGTAGAGATCACTGTGCCAGTTTTGTTGGCCAAGTCCAACGATTAGGACATTAGCTACAAATAACACTAGTTTGTTAGCAGAGATGCAATAAACTATACATGAGCACAACAATGAAAGCTAATACTGTACTTACTAACATAAACTATTATCGATGAAGCTGAGTACCTTACAATTACATCGACAATATCCATGAATCTAATTTTGAATCGAAACGTTTAGGGGTGAAGTAGCAGAAAAAGAACATCAAAATCGGTTGAGAGAAGACACAAAGGTCGAATATTATGTTCGAATTGAGCCACTGGATGGATACACATGCAATTGTGATGAACGATGGTGAAACAAACCAAGCATGATAAAAAAAATATATACTCCCTTAGTATCGCGTAACATTGGATCTTCTGTAATTATTTTACTAACATATTATGGCGTATCTGTTTACTGTAACGATGAACGCCGGCTGAAGCTACAGAACCACCTAATCAAGTTCATAGCTGGTAATGATAACGATGATGAAACAGTATCGGGAGTACATGGGACCAGTCAATATCAAATGAAATGTCACTTCTATGATAAGAGTAGTGGCATGAGTTCGGCAAAGCATACAGAATGGTTGCTATCAGTTAGAAATAAATCATGATTATAAATATGGACTGATAAATATGGAGTAGGGGCCAATTTGCTGTTATACTCAACGAAGAGATAACACGTTACTGAATAGGACACAAGTTAGTCCACACCATCATAATCTGTTACACCACTATAAGACCACTTAATACTTTACACGTAATTCCTCAACATAGATTTATAACGTGCCTGATTTTAGTGTCCAACTAACTGGCTACACCGTTCGTCACTACACAGCTTGTGGGCTGAATGCGCACTGGCGAATAGTCCGATGACACCGTAGGTCGTATCGTCGAAGCACAGATGAAGTTTGGCAAATTACGCCATTTGTGACGTCGGTATGACCGACACTTATGTAAAAGGACGCGTACAACGACAGTGAAAGCGGACTTACTGCATGGCCGCCAAACCTGAGCCAGACGCTCGGAAGACATTCACACATTCTCTGTTTTTGATCACCGACATCCTAAAGCATTAGCGGCGTATGGGAAGATCATGTCAACATTGACGGAGTTTATCTATGTGTGCACAGTAGGAGAAATTCGTATTGGGTTAGTAATGTCACTGTCGGGAGAGCGATAACTTCTGATACTTCCCGGTCGTTTATGCCGCGGAAGGGGGTTGACTTGAGGGACCCCACCCCGAGTCTCTGACTCAAAAGTCTGACCTGCGAGACAACAGGATACAGGGTTTTCTTGGGGACCCTACCCGGAGCCAATGACTCAAAAGTCTGACTCACTTGGCAGTGAGGGGCTTGCCTAGCCCGAGGGCGCAGTGAATAAGACATTGATGTCTGATTCTGAGCACTGCTGCGCGCAGTGGATGTACTCAAAGCTACATCGGGCTTTTGGGTGATAGATGTTTTTCGACCGTATTGGATAATACGCCGGCGGTCACGGTCAACCGTTGGGCGATCGGAGTGCTCTTGTTTGAGGGTACCTTTTCTAACCCCCTTCTTCCTGATACGGAAGACAGCAGTGCGCAACTATAAAAATAGTTCTGCTGTATGCCCATAGGATCGTGCCTCACTACCTAAGCACTCCTACGCGGTCAGTAGTGCGACATACAATCCTGAGTGTAACTGCTTTTCGTCTGGCTGCTCCCCTTTGGCCTGTCTGACAGGGTTGAACCTGGAAGGACCGGAGTCCTAGTCAGCATAGCCCGCCGGATCGAAACAGCACACAAGCCCGACCACCTCGTCAAGGTAGCAGTATAGGTCGGGATCTCCGACTGTTCGACCAAGTGGTGTTCACAGTCTTTGCGCAAGCTTTAAGTCAGCTTACGTTCAAGTTCTCGACGGTCGTCATCATATTCAGAACCAGGTGGAATCCAGCGAAGTGACAGAAATCCAGTTCTGTCGCAACTGAACAGCTCCTTCGGAACATACCTCTTCACAGCATGATTTCATAGCTGCAGCGATTTGTTCCCAGTGTTCGTTAGGATCTTTCACCTGACTCGAACTGGGCAACTTGTTCACCAACGCCTTCTGGTAAGCGTTTTTACACTCCGCTCGAATGCCAGTTGAGTATCTTACAATTACGAGTGTACAACCTCTACACAAATGACACAACGAAGCGGGCACGCACAACAACATGATTCCAGTCCAGGTGGTTGCTCTAAAACGCACGAATTTTGACAGTGGCGCCACCGGCAACTGACTGCTATGTGGTCGAGTTATTTCCATGACTGAGAAGAAAAAGGGATGTCTCAAGGTAACACGGTGCTCGAAATATAAAGACCGTAATATGTGCACAGCTGTAGCAGTCCTTCACCAATGTCGGTGCGTTGTGTTCGGACACCAGTTACACTTCTATTCTGGAGAAAGACGACCAAGCTGAGCATTCAAATCGCCCGCTAGTATGATGATGTCTGAGTGTTTAGTCTGCTTCAGAAGGTCAACGAGGGCGTCATAGAACGCATCTTTGGTAGCATCCGAACAGCTGTCCGTTGGAGCGTACGCCGATATAATGAATACACAACGTCTTTCTGATTTGCGTCGACAGACTTTTACCGATGTATTGAGTCTGACAGCGCACAAGCGACTGTTCACTGGGATCCAATCGAGCAAACATTGCTCTGCTCTGGAACTCAGTGCGATTCCCACTCCAGCTTGACCACGTGATTCAGCTTCGGCATCACAGCTATCTCGGCCGGCAACACACTAGAAAACAGCAAAGAGAGGCACATAACATAAAGCATTGACCCTCAAAGCATGTTCCCTGCTCAACGCTCTAACCGATCACTGGACACTTTATCACTAAGCACTCAGATTTACCCATCATGCCTCGCAATTGATAGCCTTCACACTGACTCGTACAACGGTCGCCCTGAGAAGACCGGCTGAACAATCGTGGCCTCCGCCTAAAACAGTTTACCGATTGTTCCCTGAGGCAAATGCAAGGTATTCCTACTTTCCTTAAACCTTTTTCCAAATAACACAGCCTCAACAGAGTCAGCCATTCTTAACACAGTCCTTAGATTTCCTACGGATATCTATCTCATACCCAGATTATGTTGTGTGAACTACCAGGAGAGAGCCTTACCGTCATGGGCTTCCAAAACCAAATCCCAGGGCATTTGCTCTGAAATTCAGATGTTTTAGTTCCTACCCCATGTACCCCTGTGCCGTCAAGCCAGACATACACTACCTGACTTTCATGAATGCGCCTGATGAGCAATTTCGTAGCCTCCCAGCACCTATTATGTTTCGGAAAACGTCGAATCCACTTAGAAGGCACGCTTTTTCTAAGCGATTCGTAACTCCTATGCCCTAACGAAGTAAAGCCAGTTTCTCAACAAGCTATACGGTTGCCTGTCGGTAGGTCGTTGTCCACCAGGCAAAAGTTGAGAACAAAAACGTTCCTGGCAACGTATCAACGTGCTTTGATCTGAATCCAGTACGTGCTCCAATAAGAACGACAGTCTTGAATGGAACTCCGCTCCCTATAACTAACGGCTATGTGGTCGATCTGAGACCAGGCCTGATTCGGAGAAGGGGGACGCCAAGTATAGTATTGACGTGCACGATGCCTAAAACTAGTGCTGGCTAAAAATAGCTTATGCTCAGCGCACAGCTGCAACAATCGCTCGCCATTATCTGATCGGCGTGACGCTATCCCAAACCTGCCGTCAAAACGAGATTCAGGTTCATCATGGCGGCCGACCTGGGCATTCATATCTCCGGCCATAACAGCTATATCAAAACCACATGTTGACCGAAGCAGAGTGGTTAGCCGAGTAAAAGTGCGTCCTTGACGTCGATATCTCTTCACTTAGTAGGAGCATAGTCAGGAGACAATGAATAAATTTGTGACGGTTTTGCATCTAGAGCTGGTTTTAACAGAACCTGCCAGGCGGACAGCATAAAATCTACTGTTTACAACAATCCAATCTACTAATGCGGCTGCGGTCGTCGTGCTGAGGAGTATACCTACCCCAGCCTGACCTGTAACAGCGGCTGTGGAGTCGCCCGAAGTGTAACACATATCGGGTAGACAATGCGGGTGCTGTTAGTTCCATACGCTGACTACTGTCCTGGATTCTAGTCTCCGAGATACACCAGACATCAACGTGCAACGAGTCTAGCGTTCGTGCGACAGCCGCTTGCTGACCTATCTGTTAGCGTGCGAACGTTCTAGGTCTAAGCAAGGGACGAGGGAGGCCTGAAGCTGAAAGGCAAGAGACGGAACTTACCGGCTCAGTGTTACCACAGTTAGCTACATCTGTTGTGGGACCTGTAGAGTAATTATCAGAAATGGAGGTGGGGAGGGGCCTGAGAGCTAAATTTGATAGGACAGTGGGGGAGAGGTTCAGCAGTAGCATGATTTCGCCTATCCACCCTGTTGTATTTCAAGCAGATAGGCGGCGACCATTTATTTACAGCGAGGCGGGCCCGATGCAGTAATGGACTTTGTTCGTTGGTGTGAATATTCCACTTGGTTGTGGTGTGGGTTTGGCTGAGATACTGCCAGGACGCCCAGACCTAGACAGGAGAACGATTAGGGTTCTCAACCAAAGCCTTTGGCTCAAAAGCCTGTACCGCAAGGCAGCGGTTGGGTGGCAATGTACCACAACTGGGTACTTTTCGGAAAAAGATGCCAACCTTCTTCCAACCCCCAACCTGGAGGACCAGGAGACTGGTTTGTCAGACCTCTACCCATTGGCCTGCCTGGTATGAGTGACTCTATCGGTGTGGTGACCACACCGTCCAGTTTAGCCCAATAGGTCATCGAGATGCGCAAGCCGTCACACCACGTCAAGGTCCAGTCTTGTTGTGACGGGACTACAAGTCTAACTCAGTTTCACTTGAATGAGAATTTAACAGCTCTTTAAAACGATATCTAG
>LOND01010332.1:1378-14989 GCA_014220965.1 Paragonimus kellicotti
TTTGACCGCGCAGGTTGACCATCGATCCGATAGATTTGTTGCCGTGGTAGGTGGAGCACCTGAACAAATCGTTTTTGTTGACATAATATCGGGTCAAGCAGCCTGATTCCAATAGCCTCGGCAGTACAAAGTGTTCTAATTCGGACCGCTTTTGATGAGTTGCCTGGTACGCGATATACTACCTTGAAGGCTTGATCAGTTTTCACCTGGTGCCCGCTTTCGACCAGATGAGCGAGGATAGCACTGTTGACCGATCGTGATTTCCCGTGCATTCATCGGATCGATGGTCAACCTGCGCGGTCAAACCAATGGACAAGCGTGACGTAACCGACCAATCAAGCCATCGCCAATTGACTGACCAGTGACCTAGTTTCTCTGTAATCGATATCTCGATCTAACTCTATTAACTCCTTATAATTGTACCGGCCTGAAGATGAATTATCGAAAACATGTTCGCCTATATGTCTTTAAAGCGAATATGTTTCCGCCTATATTGGTCACAACTAACTATCCTCGTCTGCCTTACGGTAATGTCGCTAAGGATTACTACGAAAATCCAACACTGGTCGACAGCGTGGATACGCACTTCCGCTAGTATGCCATCAACATTGTCACAATGGTATACTCGTTTTCTGTGGTTTTCGATCTAAAGATACCGTTGGACCGATAAACTACAACTGCCATTGTTTGCATGAAAACGTTTTCAAACTGTAGGCGGATCCGTGCCGTTCGTACTAATTAATATATTCCCTCAGGCAGATATAGAAAATCTCCTTTTTTCTACATTTTTATCCTGTTATTGTTTAAAGCTCTTAGTATGCTGAGAGTGGTATCCGGTATCATTCAATTCGCGTAATCTTTTATTTCTTGTATTCTTATTCTGTAATAGAAATAAACGTGAACGAATTTTTGTAATCGCTCTTATATGGCGCAAAGTAAACGAAAGGAAGGTTGTGTGGTTTGGATATAAAATCCAATGCGGATTACGACTAAATCACTCGGCTTTTTACGATTGGAAGCCTTACAAGTACAAATCAATGACCAAAAATGGCCTCTCCTATGTGTGGTAGAAGAAACGAGTGATAAATGAGTCAGTATCAGTTGAAAGCTCGGACAAAGTGAGCCTCGTCCTATTCACAGCGCTCCACAGACTGTCTAACGGAAATTCACCTACAGACGCATCGTACATGTCAGACAGCCATGCAAATTGTCATTCAGACACACATCGCCAGTGAAACACCCACTAGGACAAACCATCCCAACGGCGTCTCTCGGCATGGTTAACTAGCGCAATGTTCAATGATAATTATTCCATAGTTTTTATGTCCGCCCGAGAACTAAAATGTTTCCGTTCGTCTTTGTTGCACTCGGTCTGTCCTTCAGGCCCGTTTATAAATCCGACGAGTGACTCACATATGTCAAACCGTAAAAGGTCGGAATATGAGCTGGCAACGCCGGCATCATCGAAATGTTTTGTTTCGTTTCCACTTGCTGCGGTTATGGATCCATGTTTGTGTGTATGTGTATGTGTGTGTGTGTGTGAGAGAAGAGAGATACTGCGGGCAGTGAGCTCTCGCAAATGACGAAGCGTGCGCGTCCGTCCGTTAAACAGTACAATCGACAAAATTTGTCGTCTGTTTCCGCATGTATCGACTGTACCTCGAACTCGCAATTCTCACTGTGTCCTGACACGTGTTTCCAGACTCCTACGTCGCAGCACTTCATTATTCTATTTCAGGCCATGTGCTTCCAGTGTCTCTCTAAATTTGCATTCACTTGATAACCGGTTAGTTCAAATAAATGTCAAGTTACCTTTTAATAATGCGCTTTTCAATAATTCCGCTGCAACCCACGTGTGTTAACTACTGTGCACATTGTCTGACAAAAATGCCTCTAATCTAATAAACTTATTCATGTCAAGGGACCTCATTTTTTCAACTATAACTCGTTGATCTTAAAGGAGCTGTTTACGGCTTGGTGTGTGTATTGTTTTTGCTTTTAACGAAATTCTCGCTGTAGCGTTGAGGTACTTACATTCCGTGCGCCGACGAGCATATATCCAGGCTAAGACAGGCCTTCTGTATTTCAGTCATCGTTATCAGTACGATTTAACTTACCCCCAAACGTGTTCACTTAAATTAAGACCGGGTGATTCAGCTGGCTAAGTAGATTTGGAATTCGAACCGCTTTTGATTTCCAGAATTCCCGTACTCTCTGACGGGCGTACAGTATGGCCCAGCCATTTTGCGAGATTCGATCGTCGTGGCTGTCACCCGCGTGCACTGGATAATTTTGTAACGTATTCTCAACAGCATCACCATCCGTCGTGTTTCTGCGAATTGTCGACTTGCTTCTTCCGTTCATACAAGTGACACATCGTGCATAGGTGGATACATCGTAACGTCGATGCTGGTCTAATTTGATCACGATTACTTTCTCCCCACTCGAACACTACCAGCACGTTTGTGAAGTTCAAACTGGGACTCACTAATCCGTGCCACTCGAACCCGCTGCCGCAGAGATCAAGCGTAGCTTACGTCAACTGCTGTCGTCCGCGATTTTCCTGTAGCGTGAAAACCCAATATGGGCACTTGGCGTGCATTCTGCTCTCGCGAATTCCTTACTTCGAGGATCGGATCAACTCCGGTAATGTACATGCTCAAAAGGGTGTTGGGGTCGTTGTAATTGGCTTCGTTCTAATTAATCGCAGTAGAAGTCCGTTACGTAGTAGTGCCTCGTCCGTCTGCTTCTTTGTGTCCCATGTTCGGCCGCAAGATTGCGCGTTATCCCTCCGTTTATCATAGTTCTGGAAATTTCAAAAACGTGATCGTGATTGGCGCATCAAAATTCTCGTTGCCATCCAACTTGTTATAAATTTGTAGCTGCCCAATAAAACCATGACATTCAACTCAGCCCTTCTGACCGATCACAGTACTGTGGTGCCATGTCACGGAAGCTAACGCTTTGACGTGAAGCGTTACAGACCGTGAAGTGCATAATGTGGTTGACGGTTTGTCATATAAAACAAAACTGCAGGTAATGGCACAAATAAAATGAGTAATTTCGCCAAGCAGTGACACGTAATGACACTAGGTTGCCACAGGAAGACGGTCATGTAAACTACCCTTAAGAGAGGGGCTATCTCTTGTCGGTTAGTGCATCAGGCTTCCGATGTGTAGAGTGGGACAGTCGATGGGTCTGAACCCCCTTCACACGTTTGTGTTGTGTCCCAAAGGTTGCTGGATCTGAGGGTTAATTTGTTGCGGAAGCGGGCACATCCCGCTGAAAAATACATCACTATGAACAACTGTGCTTGTTCGCATGCATTGATTGTCTTGCGCATCATCTACTCCATAAATGCTCGATTAGGCCGTTTGTCCGATGCCAGATATCCATCTGTAGGGTTCTATATGCAAGACTAGTAGCAGTTTTGTCTCTTTCGCGTACGAATCAGGAAGGTAGTTAATAGTACCCACACTAATTATTCGCCGATGCTATGAGTAGTCCGCTGAACTATTGTAATGGTAATATACGTGATATTGATGATAGGATGGGTTGAAAACTGAGTGAATTCACGTGCTGTGTGGTAGTTGTATAGGCCAGGCCGTACGTTTCTTTCTATGTACGATCAGTGTTTAAATGGGTTATTTGAAGTGGCGGATCACAGTTGTGTTGGAGGAGCGTTAACCTTACCATATTCGGATTAGATCCTTTTGGTTTATGTTGGTGACGAAGGGATTTGACCATTTTTACTAAGATATTGCACATTTGTTGATATTCCTCATCCATTCGATTGTGTTCTGATCTAGTACATGCACGTGATTAGTCATGCCTTATCTAATCGCAGCTGCGTCCTTGGACTATGTGCCTTCGTCCTCACTATGGCTTCCTGTGTCTTTCAACGGGCAATTCCTCATGATGGCGTACTAGACAGTTTTTTTTTCGGTTTATTTGTAATATCACCATGTACACTATACGTTACAAGGGTAAAACCACCAGTCGCATACCTCATAAAGCTGTCACCCGAATGAGTTGAATCATGTAGTCACTTTTAGGAATAGCGCGGTCACATTGATTTCTTTTTATCATCGGCAACCATACGCCAATGGTCGGCATTGATTCTTGACTGCCGTGAAGTCTGGAAGGGTAGACAAGCCTTGGTCTATAAGTTGAATAAAGGACAGAGATAGAACCTATTCTCTGATGAAACTTTTGTGTCCAAACTCGAACACGTAACTTCAAAGCGCCTAAAACGTGCATCCAAAACAGTTGAGTTGTAAGTGAGCATAAAATGGTGGCCGCGAGACACTACCCAGCTTCATGAATTGCATTTGTTTCATAAGTTACTTGGTCAAACAACACCAGTTTCATTGAGGATCAGTTAGTGCTAGTATATTTAAACGTGATGCGATGAGATTGAGAAACAGACACTTGCGTCTCCAAAACTGAAGCGTTGTTCGCCAGTTCAAGCAGTCTCTGGCGACATAGAGACCTGTCATAGGACACGCGTGACCTTTAGAACAAAACGGAGTCGATTATGATGTAAATCGGAATCGTCCCGATGCATTTGGTCGTCAATGTCAACGTTCATTCAAGCGCCTCAGATGGCATCGACAAGTGAGCAGTGTTGATAGCAAAAAATAGCTATGCAATAGTGGGGATCAGCCGATGTTATCATGAGTTCAGGCGCTGAGAACGGACTGTTGCAAACTACTCATTAAGTGACGATTACTCAGTTGGTTCAGTGATGTCCGTGACTTCAACCTAACCGAGAAGCTCCTGATCGCGGGGTTATCGATTGGAGTTAACAGAATAGTCACTGTTTTTTTGTTGAAATGATTGGGCAATCTAAACATTGTTCACACAAAGTTGTGACTGAGCGTCTTACATATGATTGTTCGGTCATGCCTATTTTGAGGTTACCGGTTTTTTGGTTAATGCAATTGTCTCACAAGCACGAGGGTCAGAGTGCAAACTCCGATCGGACAAGGATATGCACTACTGATGAGCTCTAATAAGAGCGAAACTCGAGTCTAGTGCTTCCTTACGAAGTGGGCCAGCCGAAAGGCTTATCTGAATGCAAGGACTGTGATCGAATGTGGATCATGTTCACTTTGAGGTTATTTTTTCGTTGACTCACACGGAGCGTTATTGATATCTTCCATTGGCAAAAGGTAAATGCAATTTCTGTTCGCTGTATTTTTTCACATTTTCTGGCGAGACGCTTAAGTCGAAGATTTCTGATATTTACGGGGAATTCGTCTGCTAATTTGGTCTGGTTTACAGACGAAGCTGTGCCTCAAGAATGTCCGATGATTACGCTTAATCGTCAACAGTTCTACTATTCATACCCCTCTCGTCTCATTCTGGATATCTACTTCAATTCATTCAACCTGCATCATTAGAACCGACACATCTCTGTCACGTGCAGTGACATCAGTTATGAAACCTTCCTTGCAATCGCAGAAGAGAATGGTTACAAGACTCGGTGCTATAAAGATCCCTGTGGCACAACCAGATAGCTATTGTCATGGGACGTAGATTGTTATATGCTCATTTTGAAAAATCATGTAACAGTAAGAGTAACTGGAGACCTATATTGCGAGTCGAATGCCTACACCATGCAATCAAAGTTAATTTCTGGTGAATAGTGGGGACTTCGGTTGATGTAAACTGAATACTACTCACAAGTACTCATAACGGTGGCATTCCAATAGACTTTTCAATCAGTCTCTGTCGGAAAAAAATCACACCCTTTTCGGAAGGGATTGATTTAAAGGTCCATTGGAATGCAACAGCCACAGTTTCTTGCAAATGACGTTCAATTTATACAAATCGTATTATTTCAGTAAATCTTGATGTACGCCTCAGGTCTTGCTGGTGAGATACACAGTCGGCTAATTGAAAAAAGTGCAATGAAGATACATTATGTTTTCGTCTCACAGACCAGTCATGCATTGCGTAGTGTGTCAGCTTTATGTCCACTTGTGGGTACCGTTGTTACTGTTGCTCAACGGTTGACGGCATCTTTTTCCGGATTAGTCTATCGCATTGATCGAAACCAGAGAACACTTCCACACGTGGCCCGAGCTGTACCATTTTCGGTTCCACTCACGCACCCGGTATTTAGTGTAAACACCAAGAATCAAGACCTGGAGGCGTACGACTGGGTACTTTGCGGTTCAACTGGTCAATGGTGATCAGCTAGTCTGTATGAAAGCGAAACCCCTATCTTTGAGAAGCAAATAGAGAGACTGTAATGGTAAGACTCAAGCTAACCAGAATGATATTGGAAATATAAGACAAGAAGTATTCTAATGTGAAAGTACATATTAATGCGCTCTAGATAGAATTGGGAAGAAAAACAGACTTAACTGTGGGCTATGAACCAAATAAAACCTTCTGCATACAATGCACTAACCAAACTGAAAATGTAAAGTGTAGCATGCTACCGTGGTCCAATTTTCTGATAAAGAGAGTAAAGGATTCACCAAATGGCGGAAGTTGTGGGCGGATACGAACGTAAAATATATACTCAATTTATTCGCGCCTAACACATCCACCATCTCTACGTTTACGATGTAGTGTAAGTACATTGATGACCTACCAATCCGAGACGGTCAGCGTATCCGTCGCAACGCTTTGTGGTCAATTCACTATGACCTGTGGTATCCATGGTTTGTTTACACACTGTATATTTGAATACGTGGCCGTACAACCGTTATCCGGAGCCTACTTCTTTAAATGGCCTGGTTCTGTGCTACGTCCTTTAATTACCTAACATCGATATTGCAACGCGGAAGACTTACTTAGATAGCATGCTGGTTTTGTAACCTCCGACCACTAGGAGTTCGCCTATCTGATTTTGGTCGCTCGTACAGCAGCGACTTGGGGATCCGTCTTCCCACCATCCCATAGACTTGTTTCAGCCACCTAAGCTGATACAATGTCCATGTTTCATTGCAGTACATTAGTTTGGACAGCACTATCGTACGACAAACGAGCAATCTGGTTTTCATCTTCAGATTGCAGTTCTTCCATACACATTTCATGGTGGTGGTGGTGCGACCGTCGTATACACACAGACAGTGTACAAACAGACAACTTTGCCTGTCTTTCAGCATTGTGACAGGGTGATAGTTTTAAAGTTGAGTGACATAATTCGACGGCGATCACGCGTTAACGGTACAATGAACGCACGTTTTATTTGGAAGGCGCCACTTTCGCCTAGAAGACGATTGACCGATAGTTTAGGTGATTGCATAACAGTGAACGTAACGAGAAATGTTAACGAAAGCTGGACGTCGTGTTGTGTTCAAGTCAAATCAGCTGAGTTTTATTGAATCCAGTCGGTGAATTTTCAGCTTCATCAGAAATACACTGACCTGAAACGCACACGCATATATGTGTATGTATGTACGCATGAGAAGCTGAAATGAGCAGAGTCGATCTGCGAGAAACGTTCTAATTTATGCATGTAAAGCACTTTCAACTTCCTTGCAAACTTTCTGATTGTGACAAACATAGTGGTATAACAACGACAGGATTGACTTCTACTGTTCAGCCATCTGTATAACTAGTAATTTCGCACACCTGATGAGTTTATAGGAAAGAATCACGTTTTAGATAAACGCGGTGTGTAATTGGTGTTGTGGGAAAATTTGTTCTCCGCCTTGAGGTGTTCAGACGAAATGAATTGAACTATGTCGGATGAAGAAATATATTCAGGTAAACACAGTGTGTAAGCTTAGCGCGTTCAGCAAAAAGATCGGTAAGCACAATTGGAGAACAACCCAATCGATAAAAGAGAATGCCATAACGAATAAAACGTCCAATTAAATGTAAAGATTTACGAAGAAATTGTAAACTTCTGATATTGAAAATGAGTAGTGTAACTTTGGAGAAAGGTTCTTTGATGTGAACTGAGCGATCTAGCTTTGATAAAGGTATGAGATCAATATATTTGATCGTAAAACATCTTCACCAGTTATGTTTCATATTTATTCATAATGTGACGTTCCATTTGATTGATACTAACGATAGGATATGGAAACTTGATATTTTACAACCTGCGTACCCTCTTTGTGATGGTAAATTGTACAAATCTGCCGCTACAATTTGTGACACAACGTTTACACGTTTCTTTTCACCTTCCTTCCCTATTCTTGTTCCCACATAGTCTCCGACGCTTCTGTCACTAGTGAGATTGATCGGTTCCAGTGGATGCCCCGAGAACACATGGTCATTCTTGTCTACCTGATAACAGTGATGCAATCCATGCAGACCGGTATGCTCGATCGAGCCAAACGCTCGGCAGAGAAAGCTCTCACTCAGATCGAGAAATGTCTGTGTTCGATACAAGTCCGCTATTACAGTGTTTCATCTGAGTCTCTTGGAGCACACCGCAATGGGTCGGCTGGTAATGGGCGTGCAAACCACAGCTGCACAGGATATTGGACAAGCTTGTCGGTTGTGTCAGGCCAATCCGCCGTTGATGTACAAACGATTGCCTCAATTGCACACTCTTGTCGGATTGTATGCCATGTCTATGAATTGCATGAATCATGCAGAAAATCAATTCAAATATGCGCTTCGAGTGAGCCAAATTTGCTTGTTATGCCCCGGGAAACTATTACTCATCTGTTTACCTTATGTCTGTCATGGAGATTTTTTAAAAATTCATCTGCACCCCTTATTTGAATCGACTGATTTGAATGCTCTATACACACGGTTGATCACTATTCCTAATTTGACTTGCACATAAAATAAAAAATCCCCTTAACGGGTAACATAGATTAAAACCATAGGTGAACGATCTTCGAGTTTATTCTCCTAAACCATCAGTCAAACTGACATGACCAGACCATCAAAGTGCTCACAAAATAGCATTCCACACTTGGTCATTCTTCTGGGACATCAATTTGTCAGACAACACCAGAGTATGTCTTGCTCTCGACACACTTATAACTTTGTGCACTGGCGACAGTGACTAAGAAGCATAAGTTTTGGGAAGTTTTTTTGTGTGTATGGTGTACAGGAGATGGACGATAGTGGATACAAAATGTATTACAAGTTAGCAAGAAAACTGTACATTTGCGGTAAACATGTTTATCAAGGCGTGTCATTTGTCGGCCTAGCACAACCACCAATGGGAAAGACCACTGCTTTCCAATGATAATGGAATTGGGTCTTTCTGCTTTCGTCCACAACCTGACTGAGCTTAGTAACGTTCCGTTATGCGTAAGTACACCGCGACGTCACTTATTTTTTAGTCTGGGTGTTAGGTAGTCCTTGAAATCGAAATCGAGACAGATCTCCGATCAAAAGCCTATGTTGTGCAGGATAAGGCTGTATTTCTAATGAACACAAATCTAATCATCAACTCATTCGTCTATCTTTGTTAGCTGATGACTTGGACGGCTTATCATTTGTCTTGTGTCTATAGTGTTGATTTCTGATCAAACGATAATGCTCGATTTCTTGTCCGTTTCGCGTGTGTTAATTAGTTACGCGATGTTGGTCAGCGTATCCAATGGCTTCAATCGATAAACGTCATCATTTGCTCATCATATTGCATGACCACTGATGGAGGTACCTGGTTTTGCTGATTCGCTTAAGGTTGCGTCCATTGGAGCTAATGACCAGCTTCAGCTAACGTGACACTGGGACTTCTACCCAAGTATCCGTCTCTCCTGTGACAGAGAAGTACGGGGAAGCATATTTGGTCATGCTCGGTGCATTGTGATGTGTGTGTTCGAATCATCTGAATGTACAAATTGAGAACCATTTCGCATCATCCTGGTCATTGAGTCTGTTCGTAAAGGACAATCAGTCGGTCATGAACGCTGCAGTTCACATACACCCACATTGTATAGTGCACTAGCCATCCATTTGTTAGATATTGTGTGAAACGAGTCCTTTTATACGTGCACGATTGGCTAATGATGTCGATTTGATTAAGCTTTTAGGACAACCCCGATGGTCGACAATTTACACTCTGTATCCGTACTTCTTGGTTGAGGTGTGAATTCTAGGGATTTTTTTTACCCTTTGTGCATTCGAATTGTTTTTTGCACTTATCGCAATGGCGAAAAACATTACTTTTTTCTGTATTGTTTATCCCACGGCTACTTTCTCTCGATCTAACTTCAATACCATCCTTCCGTTTTCGGTTAGATTCGATCATGTCAAACCATCTGCCTTGTGCTTAAATTTTGGACTTACTCTCATGTAGAATCCGAAACAAGTCGTGGGCCACTAAGGAATGTGGAAATTATGTACTTGTCCTCAGTTGAACAACACCCACATCTGGTTACAGCTTTTACAATTCAGATAAACTTTTCCGTTCGCACATTTCGATCTCTTCATTATCCACATGTTAGCTGGGCTTGACGGAGCTTTATTTTTATGAACGATCGATAGGTTGGATAGCTGATGGTTATTGCTGTGTAAACTCAACCGTTCCACTGAACTGCTCACAATATCCAACAATTGTCCAAACTATTGGTCGTTCACGTAAACCGTAGTGCTTGGCGGACTCACGTTGTACGACATAAATCCAACGCTCTACATTGAACTCGGCTGGAAAGCAAAAGTCTACTCGCGTTAAAGCTGTCTTTATGAATATACCGACCCGTCCACCACCAAACTCAAACGCGTTCCACATCATCAATCCATGTGTGTTTGTGAGTTCGCGTTTATAACTGAGCGTAAACACCTTTGTGGTACGGGGTCGGCTATCTGCTATACGACATCGTTTTATCCCCTACGGTAGTCAGTGTTGTAGCTAGTGTACTTTCTGTTGAAAAGATCTAGTTATTCCAACCTTACTCTCAATCGATTGTGACTGAGCATTCAGATATGTTGATTTGGTCACGTTTGCTATACGTACGGTGACGTAGTAGTCAGCCTACGCTCAGTTCATCTGCGTATGAATTGGAGTTCGGTGTGAGAGAAACCGAATTCTGTTGCTTGTCGTATAAATGACCAACGGGAATTCTACCAGAGTTGTGAATATTGCGAGCAAATACGCGTACTGTTCAACTGGCAAAACTCACACCGTTGATGGTTCTTCAATGTGAAACAAGATCGTCCTAATCTCAGTGCATATATTTGGTGCTCATGGTACTTCGAAATCTGTTTGCCGACTGGTTACTCGCATGCTCGTTGCCCGCCGATCCTCTACAATCCGTCGCATACAACTTCCGATTTCGGTTATCTTGTGTTCACCTACAGCTAATTGCCGGACCACGAGTCGGCCTTTCCACGTCTGATTTATCCAGTGTGACAAGCAATGCCGCGCTCGGTCTGCTAGGAACAAATCGAGCATCATGTCAACCGGATGGACCGCGAGACTCTCTCTCGGTGTTGATCTGTTTGAATTTGGCTTTGGTGCATATTCGCAAAGGGAACATAAAGGAGTGTGAAGTGAGTGTAGTGACTTTAACCTATTTCTTGTTCGTTATCAATTCGCTTTCGTAACAGGCTGGCTCCTTTTCATTGTTTAAACCTTGATTTGTAATCCCACCGAACAATCCTAACCTGGGAGTTCTAGAGATGAGTTTCCTTCCACACTTCATTGGTCGATAGGAAAAGTAAAGTATTAAGCTTATATACTCTTCGGTGTTTGTTGTATTTCACTTGGAACACTGCTAAACTGTTCAAACCTGTATACATGGTTAGTCATGACAAATATTAGACGAATCTACAACGCGCGAGTGGTAGTCTGCATCGTTGTAACTAAGTTATTTCATGCCGTTCCAGTGTACTTTTGTATGGCCATCACTTCTTTTTGTTATTGCTGTGTGTGGACCTGCAAATTTCGTTCGGCTTTAGTATTGTACGTAAAAGTTGAGTTTTCACGTTGGAACCGAAAATTTAAAGCGCTACGAAAAACCGTTTTCTTCACTTCGGTTGGAAACAAGAATAAAATCAGACCACCCGCGAATCGCGTTAGAATCTGTTCTGTAGGGCGGTTGGTCTCTGTGGTGATTTTTTTAAACTGGGACACTGATCTTTGCTTGTGTGCCCTCAAATGCTTTAAAAAACTGCGTAAATGATTGGTTCCAAAATTGAAGTATGAAAATTTAACCGTTCATGAACGTCCCAAGACTGCCACTGATGTTCGAAACGTGATACAATGTAGGCCGTATTGACGGGCTATCTGAAACTTACCGATCACCCAACTTGAATGCTCCTGTCCTCAAAACATCCCACATAACTGCTTGCATCTCATGATCTGTCCGACGATTAAAAAGACGCTCCGTCGATTTTAATCGTATATTCCTTCTGGGCTAGACGAAGTTAATTCCACTATGGTTTCCCCACTCAATTAACGGGAAGTCATCGGTGAGCATGTATAGCCTCCAAGGCTTCTTAGAACGCGAATTGATCGAAATTTGGAACACTGCCACCGATGCGATTTAGGTACTCCGAAATCGACCTTAAAATGATTAACACGATTTTTTCTTCAGAAAATAATTGTCATCATGGTATGCCTTGCAGATGTTTAGGCCATGACGTCTGGTTGACTCACTAATGTGTCCGTGAAATTATTTGCAGTCTCCACAATACAGCACCTCATCGCTAATTCCTTCGCCATGACAACGCGCACACTTTGAAATCTGATGTATTTTTTGATCGGTTCTAAAAGCAATTTTGATTAAAGCCATCCTCATTCACTCGATTTCGTGCCTTGTGATTGGTTTGTCTTTCCGAAATCGAAAGTAAATTGTACGGGAAACTATTTGTGATGATTTACTCGGTCTTATTGGCCATTCTGACCAAACTTGGCGGACTCGGGAAGCACGATTTCGGGAATCTTTTCGATGCCTGGATTCGTAATCTCAAGATCTTTGTTGAGTTTGATGAAAACCTTGTCGAAATTAAGTAAAAGATGACCATTCATGCAAGAAACTTGTCCGAATCTACGAAATTGTCCAAACCTGATGGTTCACGCTAGCGCCGTGTAGCAAGGATCGTAAATGAATACGTTCTATTGAAGTTCCAATATTCTATTGGGATTTTGACTAACGAGCATTCTAACCGAGTGTGGCTGGTGAACAATTGCTGTACATACCTGATGCTGACCGTGTTCATCTAAATGGTGGTTTGCTATAGTTGGGTCATGTTTTTCTTCTCCATCACCTCATTGTATCCGACCACCGTGGGCCACTGGTACATAGTAGCACGACGCCATTAGAAGACCTGTTAGCGTAAACCCTTGCATAATGTTGGAACTTCAATTTCTGTTGCCGGCCTCTGTCCCATTGTGCTAATATAATCCGTTCCAATTTGAGTGACTTTGGGGGTATCAAACGTCTAGTCGCGGAAGAATGCCATCGAGACATTTTCAGATGGAGTGGGTATAGTAGATATGCGAATGTGGTTTGTATAAAACGTTGATCAAAACTCTTAAACATTTTAATGGAAGTGTGATAGCAAAATAGAGTTTTGTTCATGTAACAATCGTTATCCCGAAGCTCACTCTCAGTTGGATACTTCTTAACTACTTTTGTATTCGGTCAGTCTATGTGGAATGGTCCATTTCAACATCAATCTGTACTTTTTGGAAAGTTCTTTTCCTGTTTTCACTAAATTTTTCTAAATGAG
>LOND01010343.1:3804-14959 GCA_014220965.1 Paragonimus kellicotti
AGTTTACAATAAGACAGCCATTTTATGAGACGAGTCGAACATAGTTATTTGTTCAGAGCGGACTAAAAAAAGAACGTTTAGATTTTTGCTCCATCATAGCAAGGCAACGGAAAATTCTCAATGCTGACTTGACCAATACTGCTGTTTGTGTTAATTTTCAAGTATGCAAGGTCTTCTTAACTTTTATTGCAAGTTCCCCAAATCCATTGTAAAACTATGCAGCTAAGTTTTGAATAATATTTTCGAGCATAGTCTGTTGAACATTTGAATGAATCACCATAACTAAAATTGCCTATAAACCTATTTTCACATCAGCTGTTATGAAGCGTTGTAAACACCAACAGCGTAACATAATTTTCACCAGGTTAACATCCGCTTATAACAACTTTAGGATAAAGCGGGGAGAAACTGAGATGCCTAGTTGTTGAAAACAAAAGTCGCAATAATCGATCTATTATCAGTACGAGAAAGATTTGCGTCCCGTTCCTGAAGTATGTCGTAAAGCCTAAAGAGAATGTGCTTTTGAGCACAGCACTGGGTTACGCATTTGAAACAGCTAATTTGGCGGCAGTCAAAATCAACCGTCAGCTTGCCTCGAGGTGATTGGCGAAGGTCCAGTCATTCCAAGTGTATACAGTACTGACGAACCTCGGTAAAAACCAATCTTGATTCTGTTGGTTCTTTGCTAAGACTGCTGGCTATAGGACCTGTCTTGATGTGGAAACTACGATTACCTGTGCGTGACGCTTACCTTGAGCGTGACGAAAACGCTGTACACCGTCCGAAGTTAGTTCGACATGTCTATTCGAAAACTACTTTTAAAAAGATGTAACACAACTTCACTGTTGAATGATTTCATGGTCTTGATTTAGATTCATGGCGAATAATTTCCTTTGATCCGCTTGGACAGACTTCTAAACGTCCTACAGATATGAGTTACTGTAAAACAGCGGCTACTGAAATAACAGACAAGCTGTGACTGTTACGGGAAGAATGGCGCGTTCTTAAGACCGGTTCATGACGTAGGTGTAGTAGTGATGTAAATTCTCAATAACGCTGCTGGAAATGCTTGATCCGTTATCGGCAGTATACGCTGCTCCATCCCTTTGTCCGCTGTCTCCGTTTTGACACTAAGAGTAGGGTGCCTAGCTAATGTGGCTACCATGCTGCCTCTAGTAAGTTCATCCGAGTAAACATTTTCTAGTAGCGTGCTAAAAGTTCGACTTATCCACCGACGTTCCAGTAATTATTTTTGACCTCGATTCTGTCTAATTAACTATCACAGTTCATTTTATCCTCCGTTATAATTATGTCGACCCAGTGGTGGATTATCATGTACGAAGCGTTCAAGGTCTTTGACCATTTTTCTACAAAAGTGACTGCAAATTAGGGGGTAATAGTCACGGCAAGCATTCAAGCTGTCTTATAATCAGTTCATTAAAAACGCTGGCTTCAAACAATATAGTTATACAGACTGATTATTAATTGTAGTGTATTTATTTGTGTTCACTTGTATTTTAGTATGGCCCAGTGGAGAAATGTCGATAAATTATGTACACAAACATAAAATGCAGTTATGTTCTATGAAGTTTCATGAGACTTGCCGGAAATTGACAGTTGTACCCGGTTTGTGCTTGTTCGCTTTTGATAAGTGGACGTGATCCAAACGAGGTCCGAGCTGACATTAAGTAAGTTGCGAACGGTGCGCGCACAAAATCTATCAACCTCTCTCGCCCAAACTAGGTTAAGATCTTCAGCTACTAACATGCAAAATGATCAGTTCATTCGCGATGACCTTCCGGGAATTTAATGCGATGTAACAGGTTAACTCAGTCCATTGCCTAATAGCCTAAAGCCTCGACATTGTGTAACCAATTGCTCTCTTGGTAATTGTATCACCTCTGAGCTCCGCTTGAATGAAAACTTGAAAATTCGTCCCCTTAATCTATGCTCATTAGATTACCGCTTCCTCAGGCATATCTGCTACCTTATCCCATCTGACCGCACCTTGAGAAATCCAGAAACTCATCGTGCCAAATGCGTTGCAATGGTTGACACAGTTTGTTGCACTGACCAATCGTCTCTACCGCTTGAAGGAAAATAGTCACGCTAGTGCGTTGCAGTGGCGTGAACGAGTAAGGTGAAAAAACGCGTCTGTTTTCGCCTCAATTTTCCCGTATAAGTATGTATTTTTCCCGCATATCGAGTGGGTCGTTGGAGTCGGATACGACGTTCTGAAACACCGTAATATCAACAGAAATGCATAACTCAGTGATTGCACTGTCAAAACCAATGTCAATACTAACATATTTTAGGCACATCAGAACAGACTCATGATTCTCTTCACAACCTCTTTGCCTTTGTAATAAAAACATCACTCGGTATATCATCAGACACAATCCGTTTAATGTTGCATGTTCATGTTCGCTTCGCCTCGTCGACATGCGGTGCCTGTTTGCCCAACAGTTGTGATCCAAGAGGCTGCTTTTCAGCCAGTAAACGTGAATAAGCTGTTAGGATTAGTTGGAAGAATCCGGATAGACACCGTCACCTCAACAGTATCACAGCTACTTCCTTGTCATGCAGTAAACGTGGAAAGGTTTTGAAACTGCGCCGATCACGACCCAAATAGGCCGCTGAATTATTCTCGTACGCGAGTAGGACAAAAAGCACATACAGTATTATGCTAAATGAAAACTGTCCGACTAGAAAACGAATTTCCCACAGAACATTGTGCAAGTGGGTTCTGATGTGTCCTGTACTGTCACCTGAAGCCGAACGCAGAAATCCTTCGACTATGCCTGGTATAAATCATGGAATAGAATGACCTGTTGAACCACTGGCTTAGATCTAAAAAATCACAATTTATAACATATCAGAAAAAGGATTATAACGCACGACTCTGTTTGATACAGTTGGTTGAGATACTAAAAGTACAACTTGAGGTAAGACAACAAGAGGCAGACAACAATTGCAATTCTCAAGTTGTGTTACAGTTAATTATATACGCGGCCAATTGTCTACTCATTACAGCTGCGCTGGGAGAATTTGTTCAGCAAATACCTACGTAAAAATAGAAAATCGATAGTTGAAGACCACAGCAAAATGGCGGCGAACGAAATTATTTTAGCAATCGTGGTATAGCACGATTAGTTAACCACAACATGTATTAGATTTTAATTCAGGCAGTTGTGGTGAATTACCATTAACGAGTGATAACCAGGCCAGTGTCACACAGTTGAATGGACAGTTTACACTGAAACACTCTTATCCAGCTGTTTCACTTCATACGACGTAGTCTACTGAAAAGAAGCTCAGACAAACTGTTTGCAGCTCGTGTGGATGTCATAGGCACATAAACAGGTCAACTTATGGTTAACCACCAGCCCAAGAGGCCGGTCCGAATACAGACGCTGTACAGCGCAGGCGTACAGAGGAAAAAGTACTCTGCTGATGGTCCGCCGTATTCACTCAATAATGGCCACAATTACACTGCTACCCTATGTTTATCAGCAAGCATCGGTGACCTTGTGAGCACGCTGATGCCTCTTGCTCGATTGCCTGAAGTTGACTAATGTGTATCTACCACTGTTCATTGGGAATTAAGGAAGGGATTGCTCGTCAGTGGCGAAAATGAGTTTCAAATGGCCTGGTAAAAATGTGAACATATAGTGATATACAGAGGGTTTGGTATAGATTATTATTAAAGATTCCAGAAATGTTCTTGCCTTAGGCCTTCAAAAACATATCTTGGTAGCAGTTGTTGGTCGACAAAGATAAACCATGTTTGAAAATCATATTCAAATTCCAGATATAAACAGAAATAGTTGTGGGAGCAAATGATTTTAACAGTGATTTGAACTTTTACAAGAAACAGGAATATAGCAAAAGGCCTTTGATTTCGTGCTGGAGACCAAAGTTGATGAATGACTGTTTTGCACAGGAGTTGCTATTTTGGTTCCCTGAGAAAATGCAGTAGCAAAGTCATACCCGGCGTATACCTACTATGTGGACTGTAAGGTATTCTTGTGTGAAGGTTGGTTGAAAGACACATCCCCAAAAGTAAACCGCAGACGATAAGCACGTCTGATCCTGTGAAAGGACCGCAACTCTTTCGTCTGACGCATTAAGCGTTTTCTTAAGATTCCACTTCACATCGTAATTCGAAGTATATAAAAAATAACCTGTGGGTGACCAAAGTTAACAGAATAGTTGTGTTTAGTTAATGATAATGCCGAAACTTTTTTACTTGGACTAGCTGTGAGCTTGCATATGGAGATTTCTAGGTGATTCCAACTCGTGTAGTCAGTCGATTATTCAGTTTCACATAATGCAAAGTGTTAACGCATTTAAACTTACAATGAACAGAGCTTTCGAAACAGTTTGACGACAGTTAGGAAACGGAAAGTGTGAAATTATTTTATTTCATGTCCCCTCTTCCATGGTAAATATGCATACTCAATTAAATGCCAAACCAAACAAACACTGTTAAACTGGTACAACGTGCTACACCTCAGGCTACAACTCAGGGTATCAAGGTGCTCAAGATTGAGATTTTCCCAACTTCTTTCTAGGTTGTGTTATGGAACGGATGCTGAGGATGAAACAAGTGATAAGTAGGTAGGAAGACCAAGAATGGTCTGTTCTGATGAGTGGGTTAGACAATTGAAGAGAATGATGCAGTTCATACATCTGAGCACATAGGACACCCGTAACTATCTTTTTTATATTCATAGCCTACCATAAAACTGATTGCACAATACAACATCTGTAATTGGGATAAAGTTCCCCCGATATTTCACTCACATTTTACAATAGGGTTGTTGGTGATAACTCAGTTGCGTGTGTTGCACTGCTTCTGACAGAATGAGGGGTGATTTTATAGCCACTCCCTCATTATTCATCCAGAACTTGTGTTTACATTGTTTGAGGTTTTTACAACACACAAAGGTAGGGCACAAAGTTTCAACAAAAGTGACGAAATATGGTGTCTGTACCCCGTGAAGTATTTGTATTTTTAAAGGCAACCTAATACATAATCATGTTATTAAATGCTAGTGCATAATATCACGTCTTACCACGTTTTTTATTCATTACCTCTTCGTAGACGGCAGTAGTGGGATCACTCAACTGGTCTATAGGACATTCATTTCGCAGTGCAAGAAGTTGTTGGTTTGAAGTTGGTCAAAACTATTTCAGTATAAGGAATCCAAACAAGGACGGAGCAGATCGTGGATGATGAAAATTCCACAGTGTATGGTCATCATTTTGTGTCTCGTGACCATAATCCGCGCAGCTTGACACTTCAATAGAATTTTATCCTGTACTAACGGAGTACTAAGGCAGTGTGTGACAAGCAGGATTGACAAGTTGGATGCTGAATGGATGATTTAGGCTATTTGACGGACGTCTGTCTTATCCAACCTAAACATGACTCTAAGGCCCGTAGATGCATAGAACACAATTCTGTGACACCGGAACTACTGTCGTGATCACGCCTATGAAGATCTCTATAGCATCCTAAATTCCTGAAATATACCTTGCCTAATTAAGCTATTCGGCCGCACTACGGCATTCTTCTGATACATTCCTTAAGAGAAATGCTGTATCACAAGTGATCGCATAATGAAAACATTGTACTTTGGAATGAACGATTGACATGTCGAATTTTGATTGAACTACCGGTCACAATAGAAGGTTTGCGATCGCCAGTTTATGCACCCTGAACAAAACCGTAAGAGATCACAATATTTCAAAAATACTTTTGAACACGGTAGGTTACATAACGTCTCATTTTTGTTTATCGTGAAGCCACTGCACGCCATTTTATAGAAAAGTAATAAGACATCCGTTTGTTTCTAAATTTTTCCACAAAGAAAATCTGATTTGAGCACACTCAAGTTAATTGCAAAGAACTTGCTGAGGCAATAATCCGAGGTTTAAAAGGGTAACGAAGAGAACAGGTCCAACTGGCTTTTCGCAATATGTCACTTTTCTCTGAGATTTTCCACTTTCATTGACGGTCATTTTCACAGACTATTTTATCAACAGAATTTTGCTAGACGGGTTTCAAACAACGCCTCATTATTATAAGTTGTAATGACCTCAGTACACCAGCGAAAAAATTAATGCACTCTGTTAACTTTGAAAAGATTTGGACTGTCAACCGTCCCGGTAGTTAGGTTCTCGGCGAGTAATTTGGTTCTGACTTACCACAGATAACTTGTAATGTAGGCTTTAGAAACACATGTTCTAAATCTAAACCCACTACAGCAATGTCATTGCCGTTTGAATCTTTCACAGTTTAGGTTAGCTGCATTCAAGTGACTATAAAATCAGTTGATAGAACTACTGCTATGCTTACGTGACTCATTCGACTTGTAACTCACGGCTGCAAAGGTTCTACGCAGCATAATCATGAGTATATCACACAGGTGAAGTAATTGAGGGCTTATACATAATAACGATGGATGAACATGAAAGTTTCAGCCTACGTCTTCGGACTCAACGTAGGCCAGTTCTTTACAGTCAGTCCTTCTGGCACTAATTCAAGCCCACAACCCCAAGAGAGACGAAGAACCAAGTTTCCTAAATTCTCCAGTTTCCCCTAACTTTTCCTTTGGTCTTCCCAATAAGTATTTCATCATATACCAAAAACTGCGACGCAGAAACCGACGTACTTGAAGCGGTGTGTACTGTTTCAACTGCAATTACTGTTTACACAGATTAAGCTGCAACGTGAAGGTCCATTTTCTTGTGGTAACAATTAATATTCAATTGCTTGATCAACAAATTGAAGACGAAAGGGTGCGGAAGAGAAATAAAAAATGAAAAATAAGTGACCAAATACGTAGTTAGAAGTAATACAGACAAATTGTTCTATGACCTAGAAAAAGCTTCAAGTTTCCCGGAATAAGGTGTTGAAAAAACTCACATTAGTTCTGTCGTCGTTTGTGAGATTAAAATTCCACAGTTTCCGCTTATCTGATATCATCTTAAACACTTTTTGTGGGGTGTATCTACTACCTCACATTTGTAATGACCTTGGGAAGTATCAAGCCGCAATACTATCCATGCATTATAAAAAAACTCTCTTTCCTGCGTGCACTCTTCTCTGTAGAGTTCTTTAATGAATGCGGTATGGAAACTATACCACTAAAGTTTTTATATCGAGTTTACGTTTCTTTTCGAAAGTATTTTTAGAATGAGAGGGTTGATTATTTACGATGAAAAAAATCCGTTTCATAACTTCAATACTATATAGAAACAGCGAAGTGTCCACTCCCGGGCTCACCACAAAACGGAACTGTGACGTTCAACGGCACTGACGTTGGTGATGCGGCCGAGTACTCCTGTGCACCCGGTTTGGTAGGTACGCGGGCCAAGAAATCGACATTGCTTGGCCACACTCAGTTGGAGTGGAGACGAGCCGTCTTGTAGCAGTCAGACAAACGGTAAGCTTCGAGCGCCCTGCTTTCAACGGGAAGTTAAGTGCAATCTTTTTATTGACCTGTTACTTTTTTTAATGAATATGAGATGAGGTGTTAGTCGGTAGAATATATGACAAATTTTTACGGAAGACAATAAAATGGATGGCTGAGATACAATCAAAGTGTGAAATTTACATTAATTGAGGATATCAAGCAAAACAATGCTTTGGTAAGCACAACCTGGGCGGTCACCGATGGCCTGTCAAAAAATAACAGCTGTGGAAAAAACAGTTCCGTCCGTTTGCTCCCGAAATTCCCCTTGAAAAAATATTCCGTCGTCCATACAAGAAACCTTTTTGGGACGATCATATGGGTCTGGTTTACACAGGAAGAAAAGAGTAAAAAGTTTTCAGACTGAAACTAGGTTTTTCACTTAATTCAGGATGAATCACTAAAAAATCTCAGCTGACAAATAGATCCTCCACATCGCTGTATCATGCCAAAAGCTTGCTTGCTTTACGGTAAAATATCTTGTATATGCATAGAATCATGGGATTTAATCTGGTTCAGCTGCCCTGTAAGCTGCGGCGTACATATTGATTGGCTGTAAAGGAAGCAGTTTTAATAGTACAAACCATTCCAACATATGTGAGCTGGGCTGTTCTGACGATAAATGTAGCTGCCTGATATCTCGAAGTAAAACCGATCTGCCAAACGTTTCTTAAGATACCAGCGTATGTTGGTAAAACTAACGTTAGAAAAAATTGCATACAAACAAAAATGTCCACTGAGTCGAACGTTTTAAAAAAAGCCAATTGTAATTAGCAAAACTTTTGTGCGCCTCAAAATGTTTTCTGTTTCCGTGGCTATTTTTGGAATTATTATATTCAAGAAATTATGAGTTCAGATGTGTACGCGTCATGGTCATCTGCATTCCATGCTCCTGCCTGATATAATTATTTTCGTGAATGGTTGTTTCTCCATCAGTCGATGCCACATTCGTTTACGTCCATACAGATTGTAATTCAGCTTACAAGTGTCCAAATGCGGTTTGTCATTTCGTGCCACGCATTCACACCACTACTGTAATAACATGCTGTTGTCGTTGTGTTGCTGTTGTTTTTAACAGAACAGCAACTCAACAGTGGTCACGATAAGTCAGCCGATAAACCTAACGGTCGGTACTGTGAAGTATGGTGGACAGTGGCATGCAAACTTAAAGATAAACTTCAAATATCTGACAAAAATGGGATGGCGTGCTGAAACAAAATATACAGATGAAACGGCAAAGTCATAAAAAACAAGCTGAACAGAATGCTGCACTTATGTGACCCGTATCAAACTGTCACGAATGGTAAGTGGTGAACTCAACATTCCCTGCTAACAAGGTCCTGTCAGATAACAGATAGATTCAACATGAACTTGTGACACGATAATTGTCAGCCACCTTTTTCCATACGCTTAATTAATGATTCAAGTGATGCGCGATAACAGCTCATTTCATTTGGTGCATACATCTTTATTTGGGTCTGAAAATCACTCAGAGAGCAGTCGTCAGGTTCATCACCTGTTTTGGAGTTGCCTGGTTGCACAACCGTCCTGGAAAGTGATAAGCCGGTCGGGCGGACTTTCTGTGGTGCCGGAGTTTTTTGTCTTTTTGACATGTGCGTGACTAGCCATACCACTGAATCTACCGTTGGTTTATTCGTAAAAGATTATCCACCGTATACTGTACAGTACACTACTGGTGACTTTGCCTCACGGGTGCAGTCGTCTTCCGAGACACTAAAAATCTAAAACGTCGAACAACGGTATCAGTACTCTCCGACAAACGGGAAAAGTACTGTTTTATTTCAAAGTGTGTGGTGTATTCTGACGCCGTGTTGCGTCAGAATGACTCCTTGCATCTTCTGGTCAATTGTTTAAAAAAATCTTACTTTGTGTTCTCAAATGTTTCTACCAGGGAGCCACGTGATGTGCAAACCAGATCATCCATTTTGACCTTTTATGATATTGCTGTTTCCAGGTTACCTGTAGAGATTAAGTTTGCCCCCGAAAATCTGGTAAGTAGCCCTCAAAGAGAGGCAAGAGAGTTTTAATTAATAACTTACTTTCAAAACAGATCTCTGGATTTACAAACAGAATGAAACTGTACGTGAGGATAGTAACTAAACAAAAATATATGATACATGAAAATCCTAGACAAATTAGTCTTCTGCATAATTATACATGAATACATCAAAACACACATTTTCTAAATGTATTCTCGGTTAACATACCAGACAGTGATTATGGTTGCATTGTAACACATCAATCATTTGATGAACGAAAATGCTTACTGGACCTTTCACTTGATGTCAAAGTTAACCAATGCATGTTGATAGTACTTTGTAAACAAAGAATATAGAAGTTGAAAAAATTTCCCGACTTTACCTGTTGAGAACGTATTATTTGTAAAAATCAGCAGAATGCGACTGACTAGCCTAAACAGTAACGGAAATGAGTAGCGGCAACTGGCCAACATCTTGCAGTGTACAGATGACGGTCACTCCTATTGGATCGCAGTTTTTTTTATCTGAACGTTACACAAAATTACATTTTAAAGTTAGTGATAACGTATCCATATAATACGTGTGTTCCAGGTGCATTACGTTCGGTCGTTCCGTTGTTTGCCTTTTTTGAAGAATACGCTCGAAACGTTACTGCAACTCGAATTTAGCACTGTCTAACTTGAGTAGGTGAATACGTTCTCCATGCAAGTTTTCGGATCTACGGCGTTCTTTCCGGGAAATCAGAGCGTTAACTAATCATTTGGTTTTGTGGCAGAATAGTCCTTGTACAATTATAAGGACAAAGATGAAATTCCCTAAACAGGGCTTATTTGTTCATACACTCCCCGTGCCTGCTGAATTATGTTGCAATCCCAATGTTGTTGTGGTAAGTATCATCTTTACTATTAATTCCGTTAAATTTCTGGCTGACAACTGACCAGATATATATAAGATTAATTATCACCTTGGTTTTTTAAGTGTACCCAACCGACGCAGCAGGTTGATGACTGTTGCCTTAGAGAGCTCCAGGCATGTCTACAGGTAAACAGCGTGCCAGGAAATGCGCTTCTACAGTTATTGTATTGTCAAAGCTAAGCGTAAAAATACCTTATCATCTCGGGTCCAAGATGTTCGAGGCTACCACTTCCTATCCTTTGCAACTAAAGTTAGTGTATGTATTCTCCACAAGAGCGTGGGTCGAGCAATGACCACGGACGAGCCTGTTTAGGTGTATAAAACAGCGTATCAATAAACGAGACCTTAGCTTTCTGCGCACCAAAAATTATGTAGGTTCACTGAAAACAACGAAGTTTTGTTTTTGGGCTCTGTTTATTCCATTGTATGAAACTACCACCAGATGCTGGCATTTTTAAGATTGACAAATAGAACACTCATTCTGACGGGGAAATTGAACCAACAGTAACAGTGAAAATGTCGTTCGTCAAAAATCGTATATCCAGTCACAGTCAACTAATACAGCTATCTACTGGTCTGAAGCTGGAGGCGACGAATTCATTATGACAGTTAACGGGAAGTTTGTAACTATCCGTCAACAATGGGACAAACAATGAACACTTAGTAAAGCTGAGTATTATGTCGTGTATAAATTTTTGCTGCATTTTGACGGTTCTGATAAACATTTATTGCTGCAGATTTGCCCGAAATCTAGCAAGA
>LOND01010346.1:0-10478 GCA_014220965.1 Paragonimus kellicotti
GACCTACTTGATCCCAACGTACTCGTCGTCTCTTCGCCGCGGTGCACTATGAGTTCGCTGGTGACCTACTAATCCAAGGTGACCAGCGTATTTGCGACCGCACACATCGCACCGCCACATAGTCATGTCACCGCGACCTATGACACCGATGGCTCACTTGCATACCGAGCACTCTCGTTCTCGGCCGCGCTATAACTGCTCGTTGAACTCGTGGACGCCCGTCCGAATCGTATGCTTCCAGACCGTCTGATTCAACACCAGGTCTTCCGAACATCTACAATCAATGTTACAACGTAGATTTACCTGCACAATCTCCTGGTATCCCCGCTTTTGACCGCCAGACTTTCGCTTACCTGACCCCAGTTGTCCACACAACAGCCCATCCGTCGGACGTGACCCAGCCAACGAAGCTGATTCAGCATCAGCATGGCTTCCATCCCGTTCATGTCCGCTCGCCGCAGTACCTCAGTGTTCGGAATCATGTTCCGACCACCGAATATTCCAAGACGCCTCAGACATTACACATGCAAGCGGTTCAGATAGCGCACGTTCCGCTGATACAATGTCCACGTTTCACTGCCGTACAGCAGTATAGACAGCACCATTGAGCGGTAGACAAAGAGCTTAGTGCTCGGCTTCAGACTGTGGTTTTCCAAACACGTCTCAAGACGTCCGAAAGCAGCACTAGCCTTTGCCACACGAGCTCTCAACTCGCGGTCCACGGACAGATCGGTGGACAAATTGCTACCCAAGTAGCAAAAATCAGCGCAGCTGCCGACAACAGGCTCCATTAACGCCGGTTTGGGGTGACGATGCACAGACAACACCTTTGCCCGGGAAGGTTGAAAACAAGAAAACATCTCACCCATGTTGATACCCAATCCGAACTTAGATGTTACGATTGTGAAAACCGTGGCCAGTCGCTGTAGTTTGTCCTCGCTGTGTGCGAACAGCGCGCTGTCATCTGCGAACAAAAGCATGCACATCGTTGAGGTATGTAGCCGGGTGGGAGCACCGAAACATCAGATATTCAGTGAGCGCCCATCCGTCCAGGTACTCTACCTCAACGCCGTCCTCCCCAGAGTCCTGAAAAGCAACTGTTATCATGGCAGTCAAATATAAACTAAATAGAGCTGGGGCTAGCACACAACCCTGCTTCACGCCAGTGACAATGTCAAAATCATCACAGGTCGATCCACACGATTGTACCTTCGCCTTCATACCCACATGCAACAATCTAATCAAATTGACGAACTTACCTGGACATCCAAACTTACCAAGCACCGTCCACAACGCCTCACGGCTCACGGAATCAAAGCCTTGGTGAAGTCTACGAAGAGAGCATACAGGGGCTGGTTGCGTTCCCGGCATTTCTCCTGAATTTGTCGAGCAGCGAACACCAGGTCGATCGTACTCCGACTCGCCCGGAATCCGCATTGCTCCTCAGGAACATTGGTCTCCAAGACTTCCGTATTCAGCCGGTTCAGAAGAATTCTGGCGAGCACCTTGCCTGCGCAGCTCAGCAGACTTATGTCCGATAGCTGTCAGGGCATTGCTTGCTACTCTTACCTTTGAACAAGGGTACGACAAGGGAATATTTGAAATTTTGCGGCATCACCTCGTGCTCCCAGATGGAACCAGCCGGGGCAGTGCACGTTCCAGCGCCGGTCTGCCATTCTCCAGGATCTCCTCTGGCAGTTAATTTTCGCCTAAAACATTCCCGTTGCAAATTTAACCAATCACGCTCTTCAGCACTAACAAATCCGGGACGACATGTGTGACAGTTTACTGGTGTAAATATATGTTTCCATAAAGAGTTCGTCATGTCATCGAATGTCATTGAATTAATGATATAGTTGAGGTTTGGAAATATCTCCTTTTCTTCTTGTATTCTAGCACAGTTACCTATATGCTGATTCCGGTTATTTCTTTCAATATACGAAAGTTAATCTTCAGTATGTTTAGTACGTATTTATTCATGAGAGGCATGCGCTAGGCCAAATAGGCGGATAGATGTTTCCGAATTCTGAGTATACCAAAGGTTATTATGTGCAGGATCTAGCAGAAACCAGTCCTCAATATTTTGCATGGGGTTCACATAAATTGAAAAGGGAGTCAGCGCCATGAAAATGCCGGGAATTTTGACTGCGGTGGAAGATTTGTGTTGCTTGAGCGAGTAGACTGGGGATAGATTGGAATACGAAACTCACGAGAACATTAAGAGCAACGACTGAATAACACACACATTGAGAAAAGGAAATAGAATCTTCATTGATGATGCACGCAGAAGTGTTGTCGAACAATGGAACAATCGGAATGATTTAAAATTGCAATCCGGGGATTACAAAATTGAGTTTGGAAACTGGACAACTCATCAACGATGAACCGGGACTGACGAGATGTAATCTGGTTAGGTTCCTTATGGTTTCTGCCATTCTCCAGGATCTCCTCTGGCAGTTAATTTTCGCCTAAAACATTCCCGTTGCAAATTTAACCAATCACGCTCTTCAGCTCTAACAAGTTCCGTGGCGAGAGCAGATGAAGGCTTTATGGCCTGTTCCGGCAGACGGTTCACGATCTCCCAATCGCTGGTAACATGATGGTTCATTGAGCTACCGAAGTGCTTGCGCCAGACACTTGTGAGGTCCTCTGGTTGCGGGAACAACCGGTGTCCACATCTACCAGTGCTTTAGTGAACTAAACCAACGGACCGAAGATCGCTTTGAGCGAATCGTAGAACTCCTTATGTTGTCGACGATCTGCGAAGCCCTGCATTCGCTCACCCTGCTTCATCCACCAGTTGTCCTTGATTCCGCGAACACGCTCGGCCAGTTGACGGCGGATACTCCGGAACGTGGCCTTCTTCGCTTCATTGGCCGGGTCCACTGTGGAGGCAGCAAACGCGGCATTCTTCTCTCGTACCAATTCAGAGATAACCACGTTGTTGTCGTCGAACCAGTCCGGACGTTTCTGGCGTTTGAGACCGATCGTCTCGGTGGCTGCCGTCGTGATCCGTTCCTTGATGAATTGTCATATACCCTCAGGGGTAGTGGATACAGGGGCGTCGTGCAGACGAGCAGCAACTGCACACTGGAAAGCAGTCTCCGTCTCGCAGTTGTCCAGTCGTTTGATATCCAACTTCTGCCGTTGTCCGGAAGATCTACAATAAACAGACTTGCGTACATGGATAAACAATTTGGTCCTGACCAGTCTATGATCGGTGCTACATTCAGCGCCGCGCATCACTCGCGTGATACGCACTTCACTAATGTCGCGCTGCCGCACAATCACGTAGTCAAGCAAATGGTGATGACCACTTCGTGGATGGGTCCACGTCGTGATGTCGCTCGCATCCAGCTGGAATCGGGTGTTCGTGATAGCCAGCTCGTGAGTAGCACACAGGTGGAGCAGACGATCACCGTTCTCATTGACTGAACCAATGCCGTAGGGTCCGAGGACTCCCGGCCAAGCTACCGAGTCGCGCCCGACTCGAGCGTTCAAGTCACCCAGAACAAACAGTCGGTCACTCACTGGCACCGACCGGATTGTGACGGACAGCTGATCATAGAACTGGTCCTTTGTATCATCAGTGTGACACATAGTTGGACCATAAACACTGAGAAATGTAGCACACTTACCTCGACCGAGTCGCAGGCGCATAGACAGCATTCGAGGGCTGATGCCGTGCGGTTCGCCTATCATCAAAGCATTGATGTGATTGATTGCGAAACAGACACCATGCTCCCGAGCACCGTCTGCCGGGTAACCTATCCAGTAGAAGGTGTACCCAGCACCTGCTTCCCGCAACTTACCTTGGTCCGCAAGCCTTGTCTCGCTCAAGGCTGCTACGTCGATTCCATAGCGACGCAGCTCCATCGCGATCAGTGCAGTGCGCCGTTCTGGCCGTCCTTTGGAGCTGCATCGATCCAGCAGCGTGCGCACATTCCATGTTCCAACACAGAACGTCTTGCGTCCCTGGGCTTGTCTCAGGTTGGTCTTCGGGTGCTGAGACTTGAGTGAGCATTATCTGCTCGAGGATTCATGTTGGGGGAACAGTATGAGGGTGAGTGTTTGGCAGTAGCATATTTTCGCCTATCCACCCTGCCATGTGCAGCAGATAGGGCGACCCGGTTTATCCTGCGTGACGGCCGATGCAGTATGTTATTCGGGTTACGTTGTGATATCATGGTTTATTTGGGCTATGGATACTGTCAGGACGCCCAGACCTAGACAGGAGAGCGATTAGGGCCCTCAACCAAAGCCGTTTGACTCGAAAGCGTGTACCGCAAGACAGCACCTACGCAACAGCATCAACCACCTGGAACAGGCTCAACAGTTACAATCCCAGAGATTCACCGCATTCACACAGGAACTGCAATACTGCACAGACAAAATACCACACAGACAAAATCAGACCAGGCAGAAACAAACATCAAACCGAACCAAAACAAAACAAACTGGCACCATCCACAACGAACGCATCTGCATTTTGTCTGGCTGCTCCTTTTTGGCCAATCTGACATGGTTGAACCTGCAAGACCGAAGTCGCAGTCAGCACAGCCCGCCGGATCAAAACAACACACAAGCCTGACCACCACGCCAAGGTAGCAGAAAAGGTCAGCAACATATACAACATAATTGGACGGTAGACAAGCGGCTTTTTTTCATCTTCGGGCTGCGATCCTTCCAAACAGTCCTCTGAAGACATCCAGAGGCACAGGCAGCCTTTGTTGCAGGAACTCCCAGCCTGTGATCCGTGGACGGATGTTTTGACAGATTGCCACCTTAGTAGCAGAAGTCTGCGCCGGTTATCCGTCTAATCTCCACTGATATATATCTCAGGTGTAGCCAATGCACTGTCGCCCGAAGAGGACTGGAGGAATAAACATCTCACTCGTGTTGATATTCAAGCCCAATTTAGATGCTGTTGTTCCAAAGACCGTGACCAGTTGTCGAATTTCCTCCGCATTGTGTGCAGATAGCGCACTATCATTTGCAGACAAACAACATGCGCGATGGCGAATTACGTGACAGATAAAAGGTGAACATTCGTGCGCCACTCAAATTCCCAAAGTCCTCACAGTTCTAAAGAACATTTGTCAGGATTCCGACCAACTTTAGCCATTGAAATGAATTTAATTTAACAAAATATTGACAGTTGTTTATGATTGAATGGACGTTTTTAAACATTTTCAACTTTTAAAAACCTCACCATTATCCATTTAACACATAGCTGTCAGTCACAAAACGGACTCTGCACACTTGCATATTTAATACGCCTTCCAGACAGACAGAAAATACTGATTCGTATGTGATGATAACGTATGCTATGCAACTGAAGCCGTAAGCGCTTTCAGGTACTTAGTTACAAACTTGTTGCCTAGGTGTACTCCAATCTCCTTACACGTCTGTCAACAGAAATACGGCGACAATGAAGCGGCATACCGAAGTATAACTGCACAAAAAGGCGAATGTTATTTTTGTCGGTGCACTCCTGTCTGTATTGGCCGGGGAAAAGTTGTTTTCAAAGTTAATTATGCACGAAAGGTGAACAGCGACAATGAAAACGAAGCTCTGATTCTAGCTAACAATAACATGAACAACGAAATTGTGAAAATACCGTAGACACTCCACAATTCATACACATTCAGTGAGCTACTAGAGTCGGTCTGAAACCTATCATTCAAGTTGTCTCACGTATGAGATAATCGAATAGCACTTTGAAACTGTCGACTGACCCGGTGGTAACCACAATTCAGGAATGTGCGCCCGAACATAACACCTAAGAAGTTCTGATTGTAGAGTAACGTGTCAATTGCGCAACCCATGTTCAGAACCTAATCCATCAAGTGTTCATGTGTGTTTGGTAGGCGAACCTCTGTCAACGAGTGATCTGGTGTGTGGAAGATTTTGTGAGCAAGAAGTTGGTCACCTCACGATTGTCTGTAATGCAGTGCGAATCAGCCGATAGTCCCCATTCCCTCCGGGTGGAGGAATTTTCTGTGTTCCATACTAATCTCGACTGACCATCTCTCAACACCCACTAAACATCATCTGCTTTCTGCCATATGGCAGAGTAACTTGCATGTTTATTTCCAGATGTGGGCGGATTATTAGACGTGACATGGCGGGACATGCGTCCGCGTAGATCGTTCTGGTAACTTTCACTAATGTAGGTGCTAACCAAACCATTCGTGACTAAAACGTTGTTTCCACGGTGTTACAACACACAATGAGAAATATCGCACACAGTAAAATTTGCTTCTGACCGGTAGGTAAACGTCGCATTCTTCCGATGATGAGTGACCTAATGTTGAAACGCATTGTGTTCATCATTTGGTGTTTTGTCGGTTGAAAACAAATCACAACTTGAAGAACTGACATTCGTTCTCAGTTCTATCGAAATATCCGCTGAGTATACATGAGCAAACAGTTCGCCTTACTCGAATACTTTGAGTAGATCATGCTCGATGAGTTTACTGAAAATGCGTCTCACTGAGCAGTGAAGCGACCTTGGAAATACGGAACTATTACTTACACCGATCTACTGACTCTAAATGTCCCTCCCCCAAATACCCACATATTGTAATGTTCATATTTCCAATATTTCTCAAACGCATTTTCTTGCTTTAGTGTCCCTTGTATCTCAAGAGTGTTGAACATAACGAATTGATGACACCTTCACTAAGGTCGAAACGAATTAGACATTTGCGTGTCTGCTGCTCGTAATGATCTAGCAAATTCGGGCGAGTTTATTCTTACCGAAAGTTTGACAGATATAATCGAGGAGTGCATCGAACAGAGGAACATTGCTGCTCGTTGATGAATAGCTAGCTTGAATTTGGTACCGAAGATAGCTCATACAAATTCCGACCGACTGAATGCACCTCGTTTGGATTCAGTGCCCCACATAGGCATTTTGCTAATCGGTTCATGCTACATAATAACCATAACGAACCAAACTAGATTACATCTCGTCAGTCCAGGTTCATCGTTGATGAGTTGTCCAGTTTCCAAACTCAATTTTGTAATCCCCGGATTGCAATTTTAAATCATTCCAATTGTTCGACAACACTTCTGCGTGCATCATCAATAAAGATTCTATTTCCTTTTCTCAATGTGTGTGTTATTCAATCGTTGCTCGTAATGTTCTCGTGGGATTGGTACTCCAATCTATTCCAGTCTACTCGCTCAAGCAACACAAATCTTCCAATCCAGTCAAAATTCCCGGCATTTTCATGGCGCTGACTCCCTTTTCAATTTATGTGAACCCCATGCAAAATATTGAGGACTGGTTTTTGCTAAATCCTGCACATAATAACCTTTGGTATACTCAGAATTCGGAAACATCTATCCGCCTATTTGGCCTAGCGCATGCCTCTCATGCAAGCCACCGTCGATGGATTGGGAAACGGCCTAGAACAAATGTGGTTTCCGTTAATAATAACTTACTGTATGGATAGAAGTCTTTTTGAAGACGGAAAGCATATGAATGCATGGTAACCACATGGACCTGTAGAAGCTGCAATCACACGTGCCATCGCTGATGTTCACCGTGTACTGTGTACCCTCATGGCTCACCCGTAGCTAACAATTGATATTACATAAGATGCAATTACCTTGAACTCGTCTAGTCGTTTACAGTGCAGTAGGGGAAGGCGCCCATTGAGATGCTTCAACACAAGTTGACTGGCGAACGTTGTTAGCCGAGACAGTATATTTTTCACGTACACGTCGACGCTAACCACCTCACGGCGATCACAACCGTAGGTGCACTGCATCTCAAACTCCCGCATTAGCCACTCGCTGTGGGACCAAATTTTACTGATGGCCGTGGCTAAATGATCTCGTGGGTGAGTGCGCTTCTTGAGTCGCCCATTTGCATTCTCTAGACGGTTGTTTGTTCGGTTTCCGAAGTGAACAACATTCGATTGTGCATGGATGGCCCACTTTGGCTTTATATAAAGCCAATTGCACATAAGGTAGTTCAGAAACCTCGGGTCTGTGCGTCCGAGCAATGCAACATCTCGGTTGAACCTTAACCATAAATGAACAAACGTGTTCACTCACTCTTCTAAGTTATCGCAAGTAGCCATCCGATGAAACAAATATCGGCTTCTGAATGAATTTGTCTACATGGTGATTATAAGGTTAATTACACCAACTTACGTGTTTCCTCACGGCATCTCGAACATGGAAATAACATAACATTATGTCGCACCCAAAGACGACTCGTGCTGCTCGCATTTGGGCCGCCATTTTGTCCTTGAATGCTAGTCGTAGACCTTGATTTTTTCAGTTGTCGTAGTTAGGAAAAATATTTTTCCGAAAAAACCGCTGAATGAGCTTGGTATCTGGTGCAGAAATTGAAATCACCGAAATCTGCGTCATGAACTCATGTGTTTGTTTTAACTGACCGTTAATTGAAAACGACCTTAGGGTATATCGGTTTCGAAATTCGGTATGGCTGCTGTTGTTGTGGTTGGTTTCGTGTGAGAATGTTAACACAAGGATGTTCAAGTAATTTTTACATTTATTTTTCATTTTTTCATGCATTTATGATTTTCTTTAATTTTTATTTGCAGGAAATGGATTATATTGCGACTTTCAAGGCGATGTTTGAGAACCGTGAATTTCGCACTTTCTCACAGTTCCAGGAGTGCCTTCAGAGGTACATGGAGGAGGTGGGCGTTATTTACGTTCGTGGGACGAGCCGTAGGTCGAAAACGGTTCTGAAGTACGGTAAGGTAAGGTTGCATGGTTCCCTGAAAACCGTGCAGATTTATCGTTGTACGAAGTATAAAAGGCGTAGGAGTGTATGCAGGGGTGTGTCTAGTGGGTTAACTGTTGTTAGTTTTAGCAAATCAGTTGCAGGTCACGATTTCATGTGATGGGACGAAGTGCTTGTCTGGTTGCGTGCTCTTTCGAGCTAGAGCACAACCACCCCCTCAATCGTCTGCCATACGAATCCTATCCTGCAATTTGGGGACTCACCGCCAGTGAATTGAACGAATGAAGGAGCCTGTTCCAGTGCAATACACCAGCTGCTGACATTAAGCAGTACGTAGCGGATGCTTACGGGAAGTTTATCACAACCGCTGACGTTGGAAACATCCGCCGCAAGTTAAAGCCTGCAATGTCCAGTGAGTTTGTTATGTAACAATGGTAACGGAACATCAGAGAGGAAGTTCTGTCGGTGATTAATGCGATAGGTGTGGTGCGCACCATGCGGGATGGTATGGGACACGGCCGACCCGTGATGTACGGGTAGGTTCGTAGTGAGAAGTATGCTTCACTACGTAGGCTGTTCGAAATTTTTCAAGAAATGATGGGCGAGCACATTGTGGTGAAGACGTTTGTCATGGATAAGATGGCCGCGCAAATGAGAGCAGCCCATGTGGTGTTCGGCTGCGACATAATGTTACTTTCATGTACGCCGTACGTAAGCGTGTAAGTGGGTAACATTTGTTTGTCATTTTCGTTAAAAGACGAACTCTTTCCGCAGTCGTTATCTCTTCCACCGAATGGCTACGGTAGACAATGAAGAAGAATAAGCTGCACCTTTACACCGTATACCGTAGGTTCAAACGTGACTTACATATCATCCGCCGAACGGATAAGAATTTCTGAATTATTTGTTGTGTCATTGGCTGTACATCAAGCTCAAGTGGGCCATTCATGCGCAAAGCGATGTTGTCCACTTCGGCAGTCGTACGAATAATAGGCTGGAGAATGCAAACGGACGGTTGAAGAGAGGACGCTCGCAAGGGATTTCCTAGCCGTTGCCATTCAAAAATTATGGATCCACAGCAAGTGGCTGATGCGGGAGTACGAAATACAAACGACGTACGGATGCGACCGTCATGAAGTTGTCGATGTAGACTGGTATGTCAAGAACATTCTTCACAGAATGACCACGTTTGCAAGCCATCTTGTCCAAAAACATCTGAACGGACGGACTCCACGACTCCATTTCGAAACAGTATCTGAGTGCGAGGTAAGCGATTCTCTAGTAATCACCTTTGACACTGCAGCTTCGTGTGCAACATGATGGTGACGCTTTCGTCGTGGATAGCGTGTAGGGCACATGTGAGTGTACTTTTTACCGTTCGATGTGGCTTCCTTGCATTCACATTCTGTCAGTTTCGGAAACACTTCTACCCCTACGGTATAAATCCGTTAATTGCCACGCAGTCGCTTTTCTGATAATCTTGTAAAAAGGCGGAGTATTCGCTGACGGTAGTCTGCCACTCTAGCTTCAACCAGTTACTCATATCAAACGGCTCACCGTTAAAATAAGTTAGGTTGACCATTGGCAAATCAGTGAAATTCAGCAAATGTGACGGGGATGTTTTCGTTACAAAATACTCCTGGGGATTTCAAGTTTACAGCGAGCAGGACCAACTTGATTCTGACAATCCGCCACGCACTGCTTGACGAGGCAGGCTCGTGGAATTCTGTGGTCCAACCAACGACAT
>LOND01010358.1:0-10262 GCA_014220965.1 Paragonimus kellicotti
TATTTAAAACAACTACAAACTGATTTATGCGTTTCATTCACTAAAAGGAATTCTCAATAAATTAATGCATGAACTATGCGTGTACCTAGGTTAAATCACGTTTTCATTTTTCGGTTGGACACTTAAAAACAAACGAGCTACTTTCATAGTTTAGATAATCTAATGTTATACGTTCGCGGCTGAAAGTATTAACTGAAGTGATAACTTCTCCTTTGTTGGCTTGATGATCTCAATGACGACGTTGGACGATTAATAATATGGACGTATAACACTAAACTTTAATAACGCTAAATCCCAGTAGACAGCGATAATCATGTGCACGTACACATAGGGCAGGAGTCGACTGCCAGAGCCATGCCTCCTTAACGTCAGATCTGAGCCAGCTAGTCGATGAGGACTGAACCTGGTGTACAAAGTGCAATGCCCTACGGTAACTAACTGTTGAAAATCGGCTTTTCATTATTTTGTCATCTAACAATCATTGAGAGATATTTCGGATGAATAGTGTCGCCGTGCGTTTTTGAAATACTGCTACTGTGCTTCCACATGACGAAAAAGAGAATCTTGCAAACACCACTAACAGAAATAGACTAGGCTTCGGTCTACCTGGGGGTTAAGTAGAAGGATACTCAAATGACTAGGAGATTTGCGAAGGATCGTTCATCCTTCAGAACAGACATCTTCTCGGTCTGCCAATTTTGAGGTCAATCAAAAATTAGGGAATAAAACACGTTGTTTTTTTCTTATGCACGTTGGTATCAATGCGATGATGACACTTTCTGTTCAAAAAGTAATTCTGTATCAAGTGAATGAATACTGATATCACCGGGTTGAAGTTGTGTCACATAAATCTGGTCTTAGTGACTACCTTTTTGGCTGTTAGGTTTTGAGGAAAAAATTGTAGGCAACACAGGTGCCTCGTAACTGAGGGGGTCAAGGTAAAAGGACAAGGGTTTTTGTCAGCCACTTTTCTGTTCTTTATTCTCCGATGCTAAGTTGGATTTGTTTTTATTTTGAGAAAAGTAACCAACAGAATAGACTCACAGACGCGAAAATGTGTTGGTACAGATTTAGAATAAACGTTAGAATGGTTGGAAACCAGCCGAATGGAGCTAGCGGAAAATGTGTTGACCATATGCCCAACCGTGTAAGCTACAAAGGAACTGAGATGCGAATCATCCCTGCTGTAGTTAATAAGCCATTTTTCGGCCAGTTGGCTGTCAGATACAGCGATAACTAACAGCATTAACCAACTTATTATAATTTATACAACAGTTGTGTTTGATCATATGATAACTACATACCAAAACTGTTAAAACGAGCAGTTTTGTTTTCCCACACAACCTGTAATATATCGACAGAAATCTCATCGGTCTGTGACTCAAAGGACAAGATTCTCTTCAACTCTTTGAACAGAAGCAAACATCAGTTTTGGGCGATCGTCCAAAACAGTTACCTGAACGTGACAATACTTCTGCACACCATTTTGGTACCTGTGTGCTGTTCGAAAATGAACTGCAAACAGGCTTAGCTTTACAATGTTGCTTCGAAGGATCGCCATCTGCTACAATTAAAGAAGGACATGGTCTACAAGGAACTTGCATCACGCGTGACCCCCAGAAACTCCACAAACTTTGAGTAACGGATATAATCCGTTCGAGCTAGCACCGTTGTTTTCACCTCGATATATAATTATTTTAAGGCACTGGAAACCAAATAAGCCGAATGGTTTTTAACATTTACGAATAATCGTTTGGAAACTCAGTTGTTTGCTTTTACTATATGAAGCAAACCACCTGATGGTTCCGACAGTCACTGTGTTAACGACAATAATGGCTTCGCGTGCAAACGTGATAGTCTTACATGTTTAAGCATGTGCTCATTGATCCCTGGTCATGGTATATAGTATCTTTCTGAACCGCCAGTTGTTCAAGAAGGTTTTGTGACATGACAAAAAATGTTTTGTTCAGAAGGCTAACCAACAGAAATACTAAAAATTGGTAATAATGGCTGGTGTTATCGAGAGGTTTCAGCCAGCTTCCACTTCGATTAAAGTAATTCGTTACATCCTGCTGTTCGAAAAACAATATCACACCTAAGTAAACAAGTATGTGGGTACTCTGCTTGCTTTTCCTATAGTGTTGTGCAAACCGGAGTAACTCGCATCAAATATGCACGTATATGACCACGTCTTATCAATCTTTATGGTGGCGAATATCTTTAGAGGGTTTAAGGCAGTGATAACAATTTTTTAGAGGCCAAAGTGGAGTTGAGTGATTGACGAAACTTAGACCAATCAACATTAGCCTCGTAGTATATATGGGTAGTTAATGCTCTTCAGTTAATTTGTTATAAAGGTGCACACAATGATTGACGACGGATTTTTCGACTAATCTTCGGCGAGTAGCTTCGCAAATGCAGTATCGAAGCATTCTCCTGAGAGAAAGCGAGCAAACATTAATTTAGTTAGAACTATCCGCAACCACTTCAAGTAAGTTATTTGGCAGTCGTTATGTGCTGGTAAAACAACAAATTTTTACGAGCTAAATCATCCAACTATAGGGTACCAGTTTTTTTAAGTGGCCCAACAAAAGCGTTGGGCTGCGTTCCGTCAAAGCTCTTTTTTTCGTTTACCTGGATCACTGAAATGGACCCAAAATGAGATGACTCTACCAGAATTCAAAAGTATACCAGAAAATAATCTGAAAACGCACCACACTGACGGTCCTACAAGGGATTACACGTAATTTCCTCTCGTGGTGACCGTTGCTAGATTCATTTTCGTAAAAAACAGCAACCGCTTACACAAAATGATAAATGCTATGGGCCGTTGTACTTTCAGAATTACCCCGCAAGTTAGTCTCGAAGATGATGTATTGATCTTACCGATAAGTATTCAGAGAAAGACATTTTTCGTTCGAAAATACCCAGTGAAGTCATGAGAACGACAAAGTAGCGAACAAGGCTTGTTTTCCGTGTTTGATCATCAGGCTAATTACAACACAATAAATATGAAAACAGTAACTGGGGTGAGTCCAGAAAAACGGTCAATAGAGGTTGTGGACGGCGTGTTTGTTATCAATTACGCAATCACTGTTCCAAATCGTGGGCTTGATTGATTGTGGGCCAGGGGAGATTAAGTGTCCGCACGAACTTCTGTGCGCAGAGGTCAGGGTTACGTAATCGGATACTAATGGCCTCGGCAACGGTCAACATTCGAAATCTCACCATTTTTGATCGATTCCTTGGCACTCGGTAGACAATCTGGAAAGCGTCTTTCTTACTGACAGAATCAATCAATCAAATGGGCAACAATCGCGCTTGAAATCGTTCTCACCACACCACTATTCAACCACGCAGGATGATGTTCACACACTCTGTCAGACAATCGCCTTGTAGTACGACCAATGTATGATGCTCGACACGAGCAAACAAATGAGTACACACAACAGCTGGTTGTAGAACAAGGAAGTTTGTCTTTGAGTTGTGACATGATAACGGGTGTTGAACGGAAACTCACGCACAATTGAGCGGCAAAGTAGGTTGATTCGACTGACTTTTTGAGCTTTCTTGAGATAACTTCGGCCATGGGGTCTCCCTTGAAAGGAAGACTAATAAACGCAAGTTTCCTATTCACAGAGGGTGGCTTAAGTTTCATCTCTACCGCCTGCATCGCCTTCTGAATGAAACGCATTGGGTAGCCATTCTGCATGAACACTTCTTGTAGAAAGTCTAGCTCAGCTTGTAAAGTGTCAGGGGTACAGATCTTCAACGCCCTACCCGTCAGACATCGTATGAGGTTTCGCTTTTGATTTAGCGGAACAAAGTTGTCAAAAGAGACATTTCTGTCCATACTTTAACTATCAGCCTCTAGAATGCAGGGTACTAAGTTCAAAGCATAAATGTGAAAGTACAGAAATGACAGACTGACATTTAAAATGAATGAGTGAACAACTCGCCCTTAACTACACAATATGTTGGTCTGTGGAAAGTTAACCATTTCGTGAATCAAACTCTTCTCAATATTCGCTTTCATTTGGTTCACTCCAAAAGAAATTGAGTCCTTTGCCTATTTACTTCATATTCTCAAAAAACGTTCGCTCACAAGCAAACTTTACTGATAGCACTGTTTACTTGGATAAACTTCCACTTCATCCCACAATTAGCAACAAGACGCACCTTCCCATTTTGCAGAAGGCAGTAAGAAGACCAAATCCCTCAACATTTTTCGGCCCTGGCCCAATTTTAATCAACAAATGGACATATGAAAAGTCCAGACCATAGTGACAAAAATGCTATTTTTAATCTCCCATCTGATGAGTCATCCTGTAAAAATTTATCTACACAAATGCTACAACTCGGCCAACGTTATGACAAGTGTGTGACATCGGTTAGTATTTACACAGCAGGTAATCAATATGTAGACGACAAACATCGGTGTATATTAGAATCGCGGGTAACCTAATCAAGCATTCTAAACAAGAATGCTCAAAGGATCAGCACGGCTTTATTGTTGGACAACCGTGCTAAGAACTGTGAAGGATTATCCATGACGAATTGGAATTTACGTTAGTTGTGACAAGACTGCATTACGAGTTAACCCTTGGATTCAGCTTTTCTGACTAACTATTCGATGTCCATGCAACCAGAACATAACTAAGGTCAATAGTTTACACAAAACAGCGTTTCGCACTGTTGAAAACTCTCGATGCATGATAACCAATGGATACTCGGACACGATCACTGGAAGCAAATGATAATGTCCGCACCAACCTTCAGCACGGCAGATCACCACTCTCAGTAAAACACTTCAAAAATTTCCACTATCCTAGTTCGGCGGTTGAATTTCGTCTTTTCCAACAAATAGCACTGGTGTGTTTGAAGTACTAAGTCATTTAGGAAAAATCGCAAAGTTTTTAATGGAGTGCTTCTTCTACTTTTCATTCCATAGGTTTTCTGGAAAGTGCGTGGCGTTCGCCTAAGTCTCAGACTGTTTCACGTTCTTTCGTTTGGTCACAATCGGTGGTTAACTGTGTTTAGGAAAAACCATAATGATGACAGACTAGTCCTAGTTATAGTAATTGTCAACGGCAGCGTCACTGTGCACTCCTCCGGTTAAACGGCTAAACCCAATTTGAAAGTCACGTGGGAAATATTTCAGCAGGCAATTTTTTTTGAAAATCCTCATTTTAGCCTAATGAAGTTGTGAAAGTGAGCAATTGCAAGAAATTTTTATAGAAAAGTGCAACTTATGAAAACAAATAAGATTTCGTTGTGGCTGTGATCACAAACGAAAAACGTTTCAGATAATCTCTGTTGCCTGATTTAGGTGGATGGGAGGGCGCATTACACGTCACTTACTGCGTCCTGGTCAGCGCATCGATAAAACAAGTGCTACCCCAACCTAATAACCGGCGGTGGCGATCAGATCAGGCCACATGAATGTGTATGTTCACAAATTCAATCGTTCGCACGTAGTGGTTACTTTATCTGAGTTTATGCATCGACGTTAAACGACTCGATGATTCCTTTCCCCTACATTACTTTTGCAACACCGACTGTCTGAAACTTCGTCAAGAACAGCAAGAAGACAAACATTGCGGGATGTTAACATTTCGATTTATCTCGTCAGCCGCATACTAAATACAAACAGGCACGTGGCAACAATAGTTGAACGGAGTGAATTTCTGGTCAAAAGGCCGTTACCATCCAAATTTGTCTCTTACTTATGAAACTGAGTCGAATAGAAGCCTGGCTTTTCTAGACGTTTTACTTACGAGGCGCCTTGACGACACGCTTCAGCGGTCAGTTTATCGCAAAGCCACTTGGAGCGGCCAATACCTCCAGTTTTCCAGTTTTGCACCCATGGTCTACAAGCGTGGTTTAGTTAAAACATTGTTTGACAGAGCCCGACGGATTTGTACAGATGACCAGCTGATACAAGAGGAAGAGTTCCTAACAACCGCATTACTTGCTAACGGATATCCGGATAAATTTATCTCAGTTCATAGCAAGAAAACAACAGAAAGACCTGCAGTTCACACAGCAAAGAAAAAAGAGGTGTTCATAAAACTACAATTCAGGGGAGACTATTTGTCCACTATACTGCGTCATCAGCTTCAGTCAGCTGTGAATCGCACATACCCTGCAGCTGAATTGCGCCTCTTATCATCAACTCGGGGAGTTAGTTATGGAAACGCTAGACGTGACACACCTAACTATTCTGTCTCACATGTCGTTTATCAGTTCACTTGCAGTTGCAATGACAGTTATATCGGCAGAACGGACCGGTGTTTGCGTCAACGTATAGCCGAACACCTCCCAAAATGGTTGATTCAGTCTGCTGAGCGAACGGACAGTCAAAGGAGCAACCGAACGCGAAACCCGGCGTCGTCAATTGCGAAGCACATTTTGGAGACAGGTCACAACGTCGACCCAACCAGGTCGTTCACTGTGTTGCTACGGCACCCAAACCCCAAAATTCTGGCCATCAGTGAAGCTGTGCTGATCAAACAAAGAAAGCCAGTGTTGTGTGCGCAAAAATTGATGGTTCACACCGTCCACCTCCCCTGGTAACGGCCTTTTGACCCAAAATTCACTCTGTTCAACTATTGTTGCCACGCGCCTTTGTTATATATTCTGTTTGTATTTAGTATGCGGCTGACGAGATAAATCGAAATGTTAACATCCCGCAATGTTTGTCTTCTTGCTGTTTTGACGAATTGGATCAAGGGAACTCAGTGCTTTAAATGTCTGAAACTTATCGTTCTTGTGATAAAAACCGCGAAGAATTTTAGTTCGTTTTCATATAACCTACAAAAATTTTGTTGCCATTATGCTCAGTAGCACCTCTGTCCATACTTAATTCAAAAAAATTTCACTAGCTTGAATTGGGAATTTATTAATAACACTTCCTTTAAATTTTCACTTTCAAGTTGATCAATTCAGGTAAAATCAAACCTTAACTATGAAATTAATAAGTCTGCTTTAGATTCAGGTATAAATGTTGTCATTCTTATCACAATCATCTTACACAAATCGATGAAGTTTCAATCTTCTTCATTCTCATAAAACTTGTTTTGTCTACATTTGTCAATAAGCCGTTCATCTCCATAGTATATGAGTGGCATGTTTGATTGCACACAAGCGGGGTTTCTATTCCTCTTCTGGATACTCTTAAGTCATTCAGCCACGAGGTTTGAAAGATGAAAATTATTTTTGCTTTCCAATATGCGCTGCTTTGAGAGAGAACACACTTGATCACGTGTGCGTGATTAAACAAACACGATTTTCCGCTTCAATTATCATTCGACTTTTGTTCTCAACTTCAAAATTTATCGTCTAATTCAATTACACATAAACACCAATTCCACATGCGAGCTGAAATTTAACAAACTCGTGTCCCGTGAATGAAAATGTAGATATTTTCTTGAAAACAAAATGAGTATAACTTTAATCCAAGTTCGGGTAACTAGTGATCGTTTACTTAACACATATGACAATTTGCTACCTAAATGATTAATATGATCAAGATAAGAAGGACGGTAAACGATTGCTGACGAAAAGATTAGTTCCTTTGTCACGTGCTTTGCCAACTGCAACATGTTTAATTGTTATTTAAAGATTGTTTCCTTTTTTTTGTTGTAGGCGAGAAACCGCTAAGTTTTTGGTGTTATCCTAGCAATATTCTTAGAACGATGTGTGACGCCTAGGTCATATGAATCCCAAAGGTTGTTTTGAGCAGGTGAGACGGGTTACGACGGTATCAATAAGGACGCATTCACTGAGACAAACGTTATAACAAACTTTAATTGTTGGCGTTCAAAAGAGAACAGAAAAGAAAATAAACACCAAATGGGACGTTTGCGGTCCATAGATAAAATCCACAGTGAACCGTCATTTAAGCAAGCAAATAAGAAACCGGCGAATCGATATCTCCAAGGGACGTACACATGCGTACTAAATACAAAAAGGCTACACTCAAAGCACTGTTGTGGGATGTTGGGCAGAATCTGACAGGCAACTGTTTGTATGATGATAACTTCGTCCCCCAGATGGGCAGATAAGAAGAATACACGTTATCTGGATCCGATGGGTCGCTGCATGGGTTGGGGTGGTCACCAATAAAGACGTGATAAACATGAAAAGCCACAAGCAGGGCCTGTCAACTATTTCTTAAAATGACAAAGGATGGAAGTGATTAAAATGAAACACATAAAAAACGAGCAGTCATCATGGGAGTTTTTTGTTTAGGTAGGGGACTTTGTAATACTGGTACTCCTTGAGTAGGTCAGCAAAAGGGTTGTAGTGGGGAGGGATCGTTGACATAATTCGTCCTCATCAGTTAACCTATTTATCTAACTATAATGAGAGAACTATTTCCGCATTAACTCACCACACTAGCCGTTTACAGACAGGCAGGATGGCACAGAGCCGAGTTACACTACGCTACTTTATTATGAAGTTCGCGCGAGGCAACCTTTCGGAATGCTGGAGTCGATATCCTTCTAACTTTGCCCAATTAAGTTGCACTCTTTGGAAAAATAACCACATAATTTTGATAATAGTTGTTCAGTTGTTGGTATATTGTATAATGTATCTGGTGACGGAATCTTAAACAAACTACAAAATAGTGAACTGGAAACTTCGCTGTAACAACTGATTTAATCCACTTGTCATTGTTTTGTCCAGACCAACATTCGATCATAAAATTATTCTTCATAATAGAAAATGACCTACTCCTGTTCCGTGTCAAACATTGGAACACTTGTCTTTAGTTTTATTCAATTACTTGTAACAGCATTTCTTGATGAAGCCATCTAACCAAATATTTTCCAACCTGACGACGTAGACATCAACTGGTACCGAGCCCAACTGTGAAGATAAGAAAACGACAACCTTCACGATCAAACTGGAAATTGAGAGTTACCAATGCAGAACAGTACTAAATCCTCCAACTCAGCCACACAGACCAACGTTAATTCGGTGAATGTCGGTACAGTCACCCAAAAAATGTTGTCTTCATTGATGAGGCGTTGTTGAACTGGAAGAACACATATACAGGTAACGTCTACTTGCCGTATACATTGAGATTTAAGAAACAGCAGCAAATTCAAATGCCCATCTTGACTTGTACCTTTTACCAGGCTCCATAATTTCAACACTCAACGCTGTAGAGAACTTATTGATAACTGAAGGAAACATCTTTAAGAACTGCTTCGAGAAAATTGTACAAAAGGCGTTTGAGAGAATGCATGTTTCCTTTGCTTTGACGGACAGACGGCCTTTCTCTCTGATTCCGTGAAATCTTTGTAGGGAGGAAATATGAACTTACAGAATAAATGATTGGGAGTTTACCAAAATGCATCAAAAGTTTATCACCCTCGAGTCATGTCGTCTAAACTCTGTTCGCATCCTGCAATGAGCTGGCAAGGAAAGCTGTCGAGAACTGTGTTAGAAAATTTTAAAGTAAGCTGAACCGGTTGCACCCCCACTACAGCTGTGACGGTTGTTAAAGAGTTGGATAATGACATCGGTACGTTAAAATGTCACTGTTTGAATTAGCTTACTTAAACTGATGTATTAAGTTGTAGCTGATCGTCCAAATAGATTTACACAAATTCCACAGCTAAAAAATATCGGAACATCTAACAGAATATTAATCAAGAAGATTACTTAATGTTTGTGACTGTCGAACGTTTACACCATAATAATATCAAGTGTAATAGGATTTAGATGTAGAGATTAAGTGCATAGTGGTTTACAACGTTTTTCCATTAACTTTTCAGTGTCCTCATTGTTTGTTTAATCGAGTCTACAAATGTCGTGGGTAGCTTGAATTGAGGGTTCAATTATTTCTAGTATATAGTGCTACAAAGCATTGATTATTGCTCAGTTGATGATTGATCGGCTGAATGCCGATTGGGAATACGCGTCCCAGAATCCCTCTGTCGTTTGGCCGGCTTAGTTTTCTGCAGAAAGGCAGGCAAATACTTAGGTGAGACGAAAGTGCATGCTGTGAATTACCTCGATGTGCTGGGAAATTCTGTCGTTTATTTGATGCTTTTTTTCAGTCAAGTTGCTTGCAACTAAGTCATTTCTGTTTTCACAATGGGTCCGCCTATTGAGATATAATTAATGTTTGAATGACAATGGATACATCATCTTGGTCAACAGTAGCTCTGGTGCATACTGCTCGTGTATTTCCTAGTGAGACTGTGATAAAGTCTCATTTTTCGGCCGAACACACAACTCACTATTGG
>LOND01010359.1:5268-16413 GCA_014220965.1 Paragonimus kellicotti
TCATCCTTCGTACATATCCTTTACCGCTCTAACAAACTCATTACTTCAGACATTAAGAAAATGGTAGGTACTACTCGCAGGTTCTTAATGGTTAGGTTACACAAGTAATGGAAACTAGAGTAATCAAGAAATCCTCTGATACTATACTTAAACATCAAGTAACGATCAGTGAATTGACGACTGCCAGTTACACATCAGATACAAAAAACAACTGACCTGAAAAAGTTTCTTGTGGTTAGCTGAAGATTTGGAGCCACATTTGATCGTTTGGTTAAAGAGGTCGCCAAAGAAGACACAAACGAAAATGATAGTTAACACTCCCGAACTAATCCAACTGATTTACACTGATGATCGAATGTGTTGACCACTGAAAATGAGCGATGTCGCCGTACGAGTTTCATTCAAGCCTTGGAACTTCTTTTTGCTCTCCATCCATATTCCACTTAGTTAACTACTAATATTGGTCGAGTGCTTTCTTCTCGTCAAAATAGAACTGCTGTATACTCGAGGACTAACTTACATGTATTGTTCTGTCTTTAAAACTGTAATGACCCCGTAATGAACTTCCCGAAAAAAATGTGTTCTTCAACTAACATTTATTCCAAATAATTGCACTGGGGATAATCAGACCCTGAAATAGATCATTAAAAATGATCACGTTGAATCTGCTCCAACCTATCCCAATTATCTCAAAATTATATGAACAACTTCGTTATGTGGTACAGTTGTTGCCGTTTATGATTTCCTATGCATCTTTAGTGTTAGCGATAATCTCGCTGACTGCTTTTTGAAAAATTTTCCGGATAGCGCTCGTTACCTAATGAAACAATGATTTCTCTTTACTTTAACGTCCACAAAGTCTCTATACAAACTTAAAACCTCTGTATTACATTAAAGTAGCAATGCTGGAATATATTTGTTTAGGATGGACAGACTTGTACTTGTTCTCCGTACTTTCGAGCAAATGATGAATAACGCCTTTAAGTCGTGTACTTACTCTGTGAGTAAAAGGCCTGGAAATGATGGAGAGACACAGTCTGATGATCTGTCTGTCGAGTTTGGTTAGCCTAAGGAGGGCTTCATTCGATCACACCTGTTGATCGTAAATATCACCTGGTTTATAACAGATAGGTAATTATTTTTCCTCTATTCTCCAACTTCTACTAAGCTGCCTTGTTTCCAGCACGCGACTGATACACGGATTTTGTTTTAACGAGCCGCGGTGCTCCAGCTGTTGCACTTGTCTAGCTTTTCAGAAACATCGTTTTGCAACGCAAAATAACAAGATTCGTTAAATCATGCAATTTTTTTTATCGGACGGGTGATCGTGTAGCCCTTGTCCTGAAATCCTTCCGAGGTAATATGGGAATCATTTGAGGACGGAACAGCTGGACACATTGAACAGGAGTTAATTGAATGTCCGGCATTTGTGGCGAACTAGCCAGATTGAGCGGGTACACCTGCCCATCCTCTTGCTTGTATAACAGTAGAGATACAACACTGTTAACAGAGCACTTGGGTACGTGTAAATTCGACTTGGTTGATTCTCTGAACACAAATTCACGACCTACGATGATAGTGCAATCTGTGCGAGGAGCTAGACAGTAGAATGCCGCTCGTGGACTGACTGATCTCGAGGCATTTGGGCTTCACCACATCTGGCAGTTCAGCAGGCACTTTCCGCAATCGGCACATGGCGGGCCAGAAGCACAATGCCCCAGATTTGGGCTAATCGGTTGGCGAGCCAACGCCTTGCGTACGCACATACACACAAACACACATACGCAGGGCCATGGCCACGGTGGAAGCGTTCCGATTTATGGACATCCTACACAAAAGCTTGTGTACCGATGCACAGACTGCACCACTGGTCTGAAACGCGCAACCAAAGTAACATCAACAACAAATCAACAACGGTAACACAGCCGCTGATCCGGTTCGCGGGTGGCGGCCTTATTGTCCAACATAGACTACATGTGTGCCTGGAATGCACCTTTTTTCCATGAAAGAAAGGATAATATTTGAAATGGCGTGTTATCCGGTACGAAACAAAAAGATAAGGACCAGATAAATGTAGTGATCTGGTTAAAGACAGTCGAAAAGCACTGAGTTTCATGGTTGGTTCACACCATCCGGCGTAAAATTGGAACTACAGTTATTGTAAGGTTTGTTGTCCTGCGTCTATAAGAAATATAGCTTAGTTCCAATAAACTGTTTGTCTAAGTAGCATACAGTGTTGTGATACCATTGTTTTGCCGATCAATCTGTCTTGGTTGCATATTAAGTGTGAAAGTACCAGTTACCTGAGAGACGGTCACAGTACACTGTCTACTCATCACATAACTGATTTAGACAGACAAGTCGGATTTACGCTCTAAGCAAGCTATGCTCAACATACTGAATAAGGTGGACACAACAGAAAACAGCAGAATAGATTCTTTTCAAGGATTTTCAAAGTATCCATTGCCCTAATTACTGCGTTCCGAATGATCGCCTAGCCACTAAACAAGCAAATGTTTACCAATGAAACACGTTGTCCCCAAAATATTAACAATCATGAAGACATACGATGAGAAACGAACTATGAATGTGTGCTAATATCTAACGACAATAGGATACTCAGCCATAACCAGGCAGGCTACCGGGTTCCGCTGCATTCACAAGACGTTTGTGTGAACAGTGGGCATCATCTGGGCATGCAGTCATTCAAACTCATGATTCAGCATGGTTATTCCATGTCTGTTGACAACTTCGTAGTCTACAATCTCATTATCTGTCAAATATCTAACTCACGCCAGTAACTTATTTGAAATATTCATCTACTGGAATCAATACTTGTTCGTCATTTTGCACAGCTTATGTTTCCCAGTTACGTCACTGCATCAGTTCACGCGGAATGTTCCACTCAGTGATAGAGTCTTCATTCGAGGTCTTCTATCGTACAACCAACTAAAGTTCAACAAATATTACACACTGGAAGCTGTATGTTGTGACCTATGGAATGAAACAGTGTTCACGCGACACATTAGTAGATAAGCCAATACTACCATTTTCACGGAACAACCCGACCAGCAAACAGGTGTTGCTTCCATATAGTGACAAAGTCCGATAACATTCCACAGCGGATTCGTTCATGTATTCGTTGTTAGGCAAGCAGAGAACGCGAAATCATTTCGAAACGGACCATTCGTCGTCTTCCAAACAAATCACTATCTGGTGAGTAGTCGAGGATTTGGTTAATTTCAAGTTGAACATCACCCACAATTGATCGCAGCTGTCGCATTCCCATAGACTTTCCAGTCGGCCCCTTTCGAAAAGAAGCACTAGACTCGAGTTTCGCTCTCATTAGAGCTCGTCAGTAGTGCATATCCTTGCCACTGCCGGGACTAGAACTCCGGCCTTGCTTTTCGTGAGGCAACCGTGTTTACCACTGCGCCATTGACCTCACATTAGGCACTATCTGTTAGTTCAGTAACAAATCAATAAACGTTCACGAAGTGAGGAATATAAGAAATTTCAAAAAATTCCAACACCAGTGCATAAGATATTTTGTGCGACAGGTGGAACATTTCACGCATCATCGTTGACTTGGATCCTACTGGATACACCGTGCAGTGTCTGATCGTTAAGTCTGTTAGGTCGTACTGTTTCCAAACGGCATAAGTTCCAGTTTCCCGCTTGTATCACTGCACCACCGCAGTACTGTCAGCCTTTCTTTTAAGTTCGTCTGGTCCGTTTGCACCTACTTTTGAGGACAAAACGCTATTCCACAATAATTGGTAGAAGATCACAACTTCATTACAGTGAAAATAATGAAACAGGTATTGATCCCTGCCTGACCGTGTAACTTCTATCTCGTTGATACTTCGATCTCACCTGTAAGGGCCAGCCATTCTAAATTGAACATAATTGTATCCCAATCCTGTTTTGTTGATGAACTGCGCCTCAGTAATCTTGCTGTGGGTTTTTTAACTTTGGTCGTGCAAATGAAGAGAATGTGTGAATAGAAACACCCTGACAATGACTACTGACGCTTTAAATCAGTGGGAAAAAATATATTTTTCGAATCGCAAGCAAAATTAAGAATGCTCAGTTATGATACATTTTTTAAGGACAAGCCAACGTGACTTCTTTTACCTCGAGGAATCAATGTGGAGGTCTCGGTGCATTTTGAGAAAAAATGCGGCGTAAGCACCTTTGCAAAACGACTCCAACCCGGACCCGTCTTAGTTAGTTTCTGCCTGGTGGTATTTGCCCCACCTGGTGGAGATCACATCACCAATAAGTTAGTCAACTGGACTGGTCAGCATGAAAGCAGAAAGTGCATTGTTCATTTTGCTTCGGGCTACAAGCAAAGCTTGCCCCTTCGAGAACGTGAACGATGTCACCTTCAGTCTGCCACTACAAAAAGACTGTCAAAAAGGTTAGGCCACTATGGTGACAATTTAGTCGATTAACCTCATATCCGAAGCCTCAACGCAACAGACGGTCCAGCAAAGCACCAATTCAAGTATCACATTAAGATGCCACATTAGGATTGAACTGAATTACCTAAACGACAGCATACAAACATGGGGCTTATACCTTGCTATGTATTATTAGACATTACTAAACAGTTGCGTGTATCGTTAAACTACAGTGTGCTTCAGTCGATCCATCTTAATAATGTACATTCCTTTATGTTTCGTGCCTGAAGTCTATTCATATTCTGTGTTTCGTATTGTACCGTGTAACTTGTTTCTTTTAAGATGTGTTAGGACACCAACTGATTTCTACATGAATATGTAACCAGTAAGCACAGATGCCTCTCGTATTATCTGGGAATCAGTACACTTATTTCGGTGAGTATAGATCAGGACAAGTGGACCCTTCGATAGCAGTTTTAGTGTAGATGTATGTGTGTTCAGTTGTGGTTCCCAGACACACTACCACGCAGACGCTGATGGCATTAACGTAGCAAAACTTTTCTATCATACGTTCCTAAGTGATTTGGTAGATGAACGTCACCATGTATATTCAGCCTCGATAGACAGTAAGTGGTCTAAGTAATGGACACTTCTGTCCATATCAACAGTAGAAATGACGTAGAATGACAAAGATGGTCATTATAATGAAATAATTCGAGGACAAGTTACCATATTATGATGTGAATATTAGACTGCATTAAGTTGGTTGGTGAATTTTCTGGTTTACCTGTTCGTTACGAGACAAGTTCATATAGTGTAGGCGCGATCACAGCGCCCAATGAGCAGCTGATAATCCAACTGTATGATAGACAGCATGTCCTCACTGTCAATACGGTCACTTACAGTTCATCGTTCACAACCCGCTAATTCCCATGATTTACCCAAGGACTGAGTTTATGAATGACCTTGACTAAACCAGAGCTGACACTAGACATGGTGAAGTGTCTAGTGCATGTCAGCTGGTAATATCCAATCAGCTTTTACATGGGCACCATTCAGCTGATTCAAACCTGACACCAACTGAGCCGTGACTGTCATTTACAGGAAACTGGCAAGCAATGAGAACAAACTTAAAATACCGTTGGAAAAGTAACGTGGTGTTTGCCACTATCGGAAAGTGGCGGTCGACTGCAAGATGGAACCTTGAGAGTGGGCATGGATGTAAAACCTGTACTAGACGGTCTCTACTCTGTTAGCCTAGCCAGTTGTACAATTTCACTTAGAACTACTGTTTTTGCTCATTCACCACTGTGCTTTTTCACGGCTCTAAGCCGGTGTTCGCTGATCAAAAACGAATTACCCATTGTGAAACATCTACAATGATGAGCAGGATGTGCATTTCAGTCGCATCTCAAGAGGGCAAATAGGAAAGTAAAATTGATCTTGTCATGTTTGAGATGATTAGTCAGGTGATGAAAAGCGGAAGTCGTATTACACAACTAAAACATATCCGGCAAAACGAAACATGAAAACGATGTAACTTACTTGATTTGTCGTAGGTCAAAGAGTGTCATACATGTGGTATGAGGTTGGCCAGTGTGTTACTAAATGTATGGCTACAAATTCCATGCCCAGGTGAATCTAGGTGCTGATGATACTGAATATATAGAGAAACGGATAATGAACGAATAGGGAGAGACAATCATACGAAATACGACTGCAGATATATGAGACTTGTGCGCCTCCGAGTGAACAATCTATAACGTATTTCACATAAGCGTCACTGTGGTTTTCATTTGCATCGACGTGAATACTAAGAGTAATGGTGTTGCCGGCAAGAAAAAAAATACTCTGAATGTTGATATGATTGATCGTGCTTCTCTAGTCCTCTTGCGCTGACAGCAAATACTGGAAAATCGTTCTCCGAACACGCAACATTGGTGTGGAAACATTCTAAAATAGAAAAGATATGAATTAAAATGTCACTTCGCTAAAGTCAAACGTTCGTGGGGTTTTTTTTTTTTTCCTGGAAAAGTGGATCCTGAATTACTTAGTCATCTCCCTAAGTCAAGCGTAGATTGCCCACGAACCATAGACATTTACATTGGTCCGGCGACCCGAATTCTCATAAAGAAGTCTTCAACAAAAGATATATTGTGGCGTAATTCTCTTCACTCAGTATCTACTTGAAAGCCACCAACAACAGTGAGTTGCGATTAAAGTTTAGCAAACAAACTGATCGACTATTTATTCGTAGTCCGACTGATCAAATAAACAACACGAAATATGTAGGTTGGACAGTGAAATCAATTGAAAACAACGCCCAGTTTTCGACTACGGAACAAAATAAGGCCATCTAACATTCAGTCACTTTGGAATACCCAAAAATATTAGGAGGAAAACAATTGTAGGCCTAATGATATTGCCGTATTGAATGGGACAGTTCAGTTCGGTCAAGAATATGATATGAGTTTTTATATAGGTTACCCGGAAGCCGATCGAGGAGGAGATGTGACCTCCATGGCGCGTAGTCAGGGTCATGATGCCATGATGAACACACGGAACCCAGCCCAAACCACACCGTACCACCTAGTCAATGATTGTGTACCGAGGACTGAAAGTCAACAGACAGTACTGTCCTCGACCAATTCACAGACTGACTGGACTGCACTAGAATCCGCCCTCCACGTGCATCTACCTACTTATGAACTTGACCTAATATCCACATCCAAGTTAATTCTTACATCAAATATTGAACAAGAAGCTAAGTACTTATGAATGTAGCAACGGTGTTACTACTTTACACTACTGTAATATAATATGTGGATTATTTCGTTTTCAGACACAGTAATAGTTAGTTCAAATTGCGAGCTTTCTGTTTTGTAACTGGCGCATTCAGCTAAACAACTGATCTGTCCGAGATAGGCTCCTCATGTTCAGTAGCTAGATTTCAAATGACGGGTTTTGGTTTTGTCACCGTAAACAGTGTGCTGCCATGTAACAAACAGGGTCACATGTAAGGTTGGATACATAGGCTTAAATCGAAAAATCCGAGGTAACCCATGGTTGCCGGTCGTTTTATTTTTGGCAATAGGACAGTTTTGTTTTCCTGACGTCTTACATTAGGCATGGTTAACCTATTGCCCTCAATTAAAGTTACGCTATTCATAAACTGCTTAATTACGACAGTTTGGTGTCAATGACCTTCTGTGTGTTGATTGTTTTTTTCTTAGAGGATCTCAAGGGTATGTGGACTTTCTTATCACTGCCTAGTCCATTGCACCCACGTCGGTAAACATGAAGCATCCACATAAGAAATACAGTTCAAACGAAATAATTTCAAAACGACTTCGTCTTTTCTCCAACCGTAAACGGAGAATATCCCCTTATCATCATCATCAAACCGGTAATCATATTCAGTTTTAAACCGTAGTCCTGAGTATAATGGCTCGGACAGTAATTAGTCTTGACAATGGACTATAAAGTTGTAAAATATTAGATTAGTACGGATTCATAGCGAACAAAAAGAAACAGAAAGAAAATGGGCGAACGAAGAGAATTAAGCTTCACGAAACAAAGATTTGAGACACAGCGCTGTGTCAGAGAAAGCTTCCAACCAGTGATGTTAACGGTTGCGAACTCCTCAAGTATGCAGACGGCATTTACCAAACTTCATGGTCTATATGACACGTCATCGCTTGGCTACCATGTGGTTTTCCCCGCTATCAGCAACCACGCTAAACAGTGCGAGACGCAGCAAACGCGTGTACGTGGCTCAACCAATAGAAACCGTGCATTTTTATTACTTCGATTTTCAGTCGCCAATTGACAAAGTTCCCAAGCATGCACTGGCGTATTATCACGTTGCTAACAAAGTCAACCCATTCAATACAGGTTTACTGACTGAAAAAGCGATTGTCGAACGCCGAATGTTCACGTGCGTCTTCCTAACAAATTGGGCATGTCTCTGATCAATACTCTTATCATCAGGCCACATGCAACCTTATCTTAGTCGGCCAAAACTGCCGACTACATCCGGAAGACAAAAGAACAGCAGGCCTCCCACACAACTGTACCAGCATCAGAATCACTAGAACTTTTGATTGACTGTGCGAACGAACTCATGTGCCAGATCCAGGCTCCCATTATGCAGTCGTCACGGTCGTGTACTGTGCCACATAGGATGAACCGATGCCCATATTGATCGTGCTGTCGCCATCACCGAACACCCACATTCATTGTCAGCCCCAACTACCGCTGGTACTAACAGCAGCTCGGCACTCGTGCTGGATTCTGCAGCATTTCCAGCTTTTTTCCCCAAAATGAATCAGCGAAGCGAGCTCGTTGCGGTGACTGACGGTGACGGCTACTTAGTTCACTGCTTTTCATTTGAAATCAGGGTTTTGGAGTTGTCTACCACATGCACAATAACATTGGCCAAATAGAGAATCTGCCAAACGTGTCTTAGATTCACTCGACGACAGGTAGAGAGAAGTATTTACTTCCGTGAAATGAGAGGACCAAGAGACCTAAGTAGATGTAGCGGTAAGCTTACCGAATTTGCAAAACCTAAAATATCTTATTCCGTTTCCACGGGAAAAGCATACCAGGTCAAAATGACAGAGGAGATAGGCGTCCACAGTTCGCTGTGCTGTCAGCCTAAATGCTCAAACTGCAATGGGTGGTATAGAAAATGAACCACTCTCATGGTTTGTGCATCGGTAAAGATGAACAATTTATACACATTAATCCAATGTTATTAATCCATATGTTCCACTCAACATGTGTGACACATGTTCAGAAGTGCACGTGAACGGTGTCTATAGACAGGAATTCAATGGTGACAAATCGGAAACTCGCCTAGACTCAAACCGGCTGAGGGAACAGTGTAGGTGAACGCGGCAAACGCTCCATCAGCTGAGTAACGAAGTAACGAGTGAAGGTCAAACATCTTGTTTGAACAAAACCGTTAGAACACGAAAACTGGTAGATGCAAGCATTTCGTATTGACTCATCAGTACCAAATTTACAATAACATGAAACGGTTTTTATATCGAACAGTTAGGGGTGGGTGGAATACATAGTCGATTGATGGGTTAGGGAAGGTCACTAAGTCCAGGGTAGGGTCAAGCTCACGAACAATTGTTTCTGAACACAGGGCCGGCTTCAGTCGATTGATTGCGACAGCCTCAGCAAACCGCAAGAATCTTGGATTGGGATGACGTAATAAGATTCTGAATGCACAGGTCGGGTCGATGACGTGACCAGTGGTCAGGATGTGTCTTGCGACTGCGGACACTGGTGCTTGCGTGTTTCAACGACATTGCCGTTCTTCGATGATACTGAGTTCTGCACCCATTTAGGCAAATGTTCCTTCACTCTGGAAATCAAACACCTCTCGGTTCTGCCTATGTAACTTTCTTTGCAGTTACATGTAAATTGGTAGATACAGTGTGAGGTGGCACCGACAGGCTGATCTCCCTTGATTGAAGGCAAAGGCAGCTTCTGGGTTCGAGCTAGTACACAAAGTTCGGCTGCGTTGAATGTCCGTTTAATCGAATTCATCAATCTTTGTGTTGTTTGGTGCATACTGTAGTCGCCTTTAAAAGGCAATTCTATATAAACCTTTTTTCTTACAGTGACCACCTGTTCGGATGGCGGTTTAGGCCTACTGTGTCTTTCTATGAACCTTTTTGGATAACCATTAGATTGTAGTACAGTCGTGATCAACTCTAATTCCTCCGTAAGACTGTCTTGTGTACAAATTCGTCTTGCGCGTGTGAATAGTGTATTCACTAGTGCGCGCTTCTGATGGACCGGTGTGAAACTACTAAAGTTGAGGTATTGACCGGACCACGTGGATTTCCTATAAACACCTCTTTTGATAGAGCCATCTTCCCGGCGACTTATGAGTATGTCTAGAAACGGCAGACAATTATCAGTCTCAAATTCACGTTACCTTCAGATTGGGATGACAACTATTTAGGCTGCACTAGGTTATCTATTGCCTGTTTGGATTCGGTCGCATATTTGTCCCACTGGTACATTGCTTGCCCTGTCTGGACATGTTGTTTTTACCATTGATTCGAGTTTAGTTAGAGCCCAGATATTTTGAAATTGGATCTCTCTAACTTTATTCCATCTGTTATTCCACCTACCAGTAATGCAGTAATGTTCGTCAAAGATGATTGTGACAATGGTTCACTTGGAGGATTTTGTTTGGATAAGTGCCTGATTTTCGACCAAATGGACATCATTAAGCTCTTCAAGAAGGATTGTTGTCGTTAACATTTAAAGGACAAATAAATGTAAACAATCTTCTTCGCACGGGTGTTGTATGTTTGCTCAATTTGTGCATTTCTGTGAATGTAAACTCTTTCCACCTGATCTGTATGCCCATCCGATTTGAATCCGACTGTCTGTCTGTTGAGGTTGGTGTGTTCGGCCAATCACAATAGCATTGAGAAAGTGCTCACAGGGAGGATATGCAGGATGAACTTGTTGACTCTTCGATTTCTGCATGAAATCCAGGGCTTGATCCTTGTCATAAAATGTGTGATGGCAAGTTCACACTAAGGTGTTTCTTCTTGTTCTTATCAAAACACAACGTTGTTTCTGTGCACGACAGAAATTGTTTTTCAAAGCCCACTCAATATAACGAGGTTAACAACTCCTTATGGAAGAATCTATTCTGCTGTTTCTCTCGTGTCCACCTTATTCAGTATGTTGAGCATAGCTT
>LOND01010360.1:0-14824 GCA_014220965.1 Paragonimus kellicotti
GCTCAGCTTGTAAAGTGTCACAGGTATGGATCTTTAACGCCCTACCCGTCAGACATCGCATGAGGTTTCGCTTTTCATTTAGCGGAACGGAGCTGTCAAATGAATGTACTGGCCACTCCAAGTTTGTTTTCTGTACACATTCCGTTGGATTGAACCATCTTCTCTTCTTACTATGCCAACATCCAAGAAATTTATTTGACCATTGTTATCTGACTCCTTGGTGAATTTAATACTGCTGTGGGCTGAGTTAAAAGCTGTCATAACTCTGTTCATGTCAGAATTCCCGTTGACGCAAAAATATCATCAACATGGTGTTTATAAAATGCAAATTGTTCAATGACCGCACTCAGTTGGTTAGTCTCCAGTTTGCTCATGAAAACGTCAGCTAACAGGGGACCTAGAGGCGAGCCCATTGCCACTCCATCTCTCTGTCGGTAGATTGCATTATTGAACAGAAACTGAACGTTACTCGTACAAAGCACCAGCAGTTCTCTCAGTTCATCTTTTGGGATGCTCACCTGTTTGTTGTTACGCTCGATGTAATCGCATAAATAGTCAATTGTCTCTTGTAGAGGCACGTTCGTAAATAGTGAGGCAACATCGAATGTGAACATTCTTTGTTTGTTTAGGTTCAGGTCTTGGACTGCGTCGATGAAGTGAAACGTGTCTCGGAGACTGTGCTTTGCTATCTCCAACCTGATAGGTTCGAGCAAACCGGCAAGTCCATTGACCGTTTTTCTGGCTCACTCCAGTTACTGTTTTCATATTTATTGTGTTGTAATTAGCCTGATGATCAAACACGGAAAACAAGCCTTGTTCGCTACTTTGTCGTTCTCATGACTTCACTGGGTATTTTCGAACTAGGAAAATCATTTGATTCGAACGGTAAGTCACAAGTGAGGATGAAAATATGACGAATGGATCAATTCACGAAAGGACCACAAACTCAAGTTTGAACGAATATGAAACAGTTGCGCGAAATTAACTGTCAATTTTTACTGTATGGATCTGAAAACTGATATTGAATCATCAATAAGACCGTTATACCCAGAAAAGCAACAAAATTCAAACTGAATTCGTTCAACTTGTATTTTGAAAACTTTTAATAAATGAACGAAAGAAATTCTTAATCCAACAGCGTGAGGGTGGATGAAGCGTACAAGCATCACACATATCTTAAGCCTGCAAGAGCTGATTCCAAACACACAGCGAGCCGCCACCCAGTAGCTCAACAACGTTCGGAGAAGGAACATCTGAACCAAAGTACTTGAATAAATTTAGATATTTTGGCTAACGTCACAAGTGGAACTTAAAAAGATGCAACCGGGTCATTCTCCATCACTCGTTAATCAAACCACTGTTGAAATGACTGATCATGGGCCACCTGCAGTTCTGTCTCCGGTAGCGAAGTTCATTAGGTGGCAAACATTCAAAAGAAAGCAATGCTGTCTGCGTAGAAGACGTGGAAGCTGCTGGCTCAACTTTAAAGATTATTTGCGTAGTTTGTGTGTGTGGGGTATTGCGAACGTGTGCTAACGTTTGCGGAACTCGTCATAGGGTACCTTGTGTCGCAGTATCGAGTCTCCATGAGGTCTACTACAGTTAAACGTGAGTTACTTCAACCTATCAGTTCTGTGTTAATAGGATCCTAGGAGAAAGTGTTGTACACCTTCAGGGGCCCTTCCTATCATATCATTATCCCGTCTCGAAGAAGGCAGTACAGACGTGGACATTAATTTGGAGGTGGGGACAGACGTAAGTAGCGAACACGTTTCCAAATATCTCCGGAGTGAATTAACCTAGTAGGACGTTGAACAGGTTTATCCTATACGTGATTCTCCGGAAAAGCATACTGCAGTTAATGGGTTGGGAGAGGCCATCAATGATCATGGTCTTCAGGCCAGACTTTTGGTTGCTACCCGTAACTTAGTGTCATTCAATGAATGGCGGATGTCCGTTTAATTTTCAAGTCGTAAGATGCAATTTACTGGTGATGAACGGCGAGGGATCCTGAGCGACCTACCTAACCGGAATATCTAAATCATCTTATACTGCCTCCTTGCCATGTGAGGTGCGGATGTTAGGAGGATGTTGATATCATCCGCACATAGTGATACTTAGGAGCTTATCGAAACGAGTACCTTGTTAGGAAATAAAGCAAATTGTTGGGGGTCTGGGAACGAAAGTTTGAAAGGAAGTTCTGGAAGCTGCCAAGTCATGTAGAAAAAACCTACGGCGATTAAACAGAATAGCACAGCAAAAATTTCTCAAGCCACTTGATCAGAGTAACTCCTGTGGTGAAAGTCTGATAGCATATCGTCATTAATGTCAGCAAATACCTCTTGGAAATCAGGGAACACAACGGCCGTGGGTACGGTAACAACCATTGTGATCATCCGCAAATTCACTTCCTCTGCCTAGGTTCACAAAAGTAGTGTTAAGATGTGTGCACACGTCCGATAGGCTTTACTGTGTCACGTATAGGGTCACCAATCAAACTTTTCGCAACTTTGGAAGTCAATGACAACAGTGCCTTAGAACGATGGTTTCAGTGGCTGCACGATCGCTTGAGTTAAGTACTGAAGATAATTCGCACGCTTCCAACTTCGTCGGTGCATTTCTCACCTTCGTAGACATAAATAGCGTGACGAATTGGTTGCAGGTGCATATTCTTTGGTACGGTCTCATCAGAACATGTGGTTTCACCACCGTTATATCCATCTGTTAAAACTCCACATGCGCGGCGTTAAAGCTTAACGGGTCCGTTCAATCGTTCGCTAATGATTCAGGTTCACACCGAGCTGCGCCAAATCTGGCGATCCAATAAATGCCTTTCTCATTATTTATTGACAGGAATAATAATTTATCTTCGAAACAGTCAGTGGGGAAGCGCTCGTAAAAGCTGGATACAATGGGGGTGTCAACTGAATAAACATGAAAGAAAATTAAATTAAATTTTATTCGAATGTGGAAAAATCCTCAGAAGTTTAACAGAGAATGTGCCTGTACAACAAATCCGACAATTTAGTACTTCTCAGTAGTGAGGGGCGATAAAACGGAACTGAGCTCACTCAAATAAATGGTCATTGGTTAGGTCGGAACAAAACGTCTGTTCGCGTATCAAGAAATGATAGGAACTGTAAATTACCGAGGAAAAATTGCAGACGGAAAATGTCTAATTTTGATATTAAGGAATACACACACCTCAGGCTGAGTAACAGTGAAGAAAACGGCAGTGGTAGCTGATGTAAGAATAAGGATGAACAATGCAGTTTACTTAAGGGAGATAATGAAATGTGGGATGTCTTTCACAGCATTCTAGAAGATAATACAACAGACCATAACAAAATCAACGAGGTGGATGCGCTGCTTTACTTACTCTGCTATGGAGGCAACGTGCGGCCTTATCGTCATACACAGCAAAACACCTTGTTGGGGTGCTTGACTGGCGCGTGTGATGACTGTCGTTGTTAACGGCGAGGTTCCTGACTTGACCGGAGTCGCATGCGATATGTGATTTTAAAATCTTATCAGCGATTGTCAGTTAACCGACTGGCAGGCTTCTGAACCATACTGAGTCCTACTAGCGTTCACTATTGATGTTTCCAATCCGCGAACAGACTCCATGGGAAAAGTACTTTGCAGCGGAAGGTATCGGTCACAAGCATGGTCGTTTCCTTTCGAGAGGTTTGACAGTTTTTCTCCGTATACGTGGTTTCGGCATGCTGGGTCTCTATGAAGAATTTGGCACACTTTTGTCCTCCGCTCCGTTCGACATTTTTTCGACTTGGTCTCAGCGTTCGTCTGATGGGATACAGTGCTGGGGCCACGAAGCGGAATTCGGCATTTCTTCCGTGAACACAGATTCACATGTTACGTTTGACTTAGAATCCCTATGTGAATAACGTAGAACTAAGTGACACCATGGTCACCAAATTTGATGCATATAGAAACAGTTATGAGGCTGTTATATGGTCGGAATTAACACGCATAGGCTTCCGAGCGCACAATTTTTGAGTGTCATTGAGGCAAAATTGTGTTGTATCGGCCATAAATTTGCTAAAAAATTCCCTATTCTAATCGAAATTGCGTAAACATACTGGACGGCCGATTCCTATACTGGGAAAAGGTATCGTCTACGCCCAACATAGCAACGAAAGGCGAACTCTGTCATCTTACATAGTGGTTCAGGATTGTCCTAACGTACTGGCCGTGACTAGATCAGACGTCCGCCAGGTAAGTTAGATATCGTAAAATCCGTTGCAGGACGGCCTGAATTTCGAGATATCCTGTCGAAATACTCCAATGTGTCTAAGGGTACACTGAGAAAATTAGGTGGATTTCAGGCCAACATTAAACTGATTGCCAAGTCCCAGTCTCATTTCTTCAAAATACGGACCTCGCCTTATTTATAAAGGTTAAAAGCTGAAGAAGAGCTGGCTCGGCTACAGAAAGAATATACAGTAATACCTGCACAACATTGTGAGTGGGGGACTCCAGTCGTTTCTTCTGTCAAGCCATGTGGGTCAGTGCGAATCTGTGATGATTACGAATTGGTCATGGAACGTTTGTTCCTACTGGACAAATACTCCTTTCCCCGAATAGCAGACGTATACGCTACATTCGTCGGCGGCGAAAAGCTTACGGAAATTGTTCTCAGTCATGCGTACTCTCAAGTGGAACGTGATGAATTGTCTCGTGCTTGCACTACGATTACTACATGCATGGGCCATTTCCAGTACACACGCACGGGTCAACTTGGAGAGTTATTCGAGGCGTTCATTTTTATACCGGTCCGCATAAGGTCATTTAGAGGCGTTCGAAATAAACGCTTCATGACAAAAATGATCCTGTTAAAGTAGCTTGCCAGTTCTTGCCAAATAAGATTGTTCGCTTAGAAACATCGATTGCGAGATGAGTGGTGAAGCCTAGGGATTAATATCAGCAGTCCGTAAGCGTTGGATTACGTAAATTCGAATTGCTTTAGTAGTTAAAGAAAATAACCAGGAAAGATGCCGCCAACGTGACTGATCCACTGGGATGTTACTTTGGCCAACTAGCCTACTCCGAAACAACTCTGGTCAGAGTAGTACTGATTTCTGATTCTGTTGCATGCCTTCTCGGATCTAACGCCTTGCCAACTCCTGCCAGAGTCAGTGTTTTATGGGCGGTTACTTTTCACCATTAATCCGGCCCAGGTAATTCTCCAACGGACCATAGTCAACTTGATAAAAGATGTTCCGTTCACTTATGAATAATTGGATGGCATCCTTATCGTTGGACTCATAACATCCTACAACTTATACACATTGATTGTGGCGCTTGACCATCTTTAACAAGTTGGATTGAAGCTGAAGAGGCAAAATGTGAGTCCTTCATCGACTTTCTTTGTTATCTCGGATACCATCTCTATAACTACGACCTGCACGTTTTGGATAACAAACTGCTACCCATTGTTGATACGTTGGAACTTAGAAACGAAGCTAAACTGCATTCATTTTTGAGGATGTGAAAAAATTACCGCTACTTCTTGCTCCACGCTTCTAAAATACTTTATGCTTTGTATACGTTTTCACACAAAAATACACACTGGACTTGTGGTTCAATGCAGCCTCATGCGTTCAGTGATATAAAAAAGAGGACGAGCGCTTCTTCATTTTTGGTCCATTACGATCCGCGCACACAACTGGTGTTGCAGTGCGATGCGTTCCCATGGGAGGTTGGAGTAGTACTTTGCCATCAAATGAAAAATTATTCTCCTAGACCGATTGCCTTTGCCTAAGGACTTCCGCGATCCCCTGAGAAAACGACTCCAAGCTAGATAAGGATGTTTTGGTTGGAATTTTCGAAAACCTGCAATCTCATCAGTACGTTTGTTGGTGGTATTTCGGAATCAACACGGACCACAGGACGTTGATGGTATTGAACGGGTAGAAAAAAGGAAGTCAGCACGAGAGTGCAGATGCGGGTGCTGCTTCTGAGCACTCGCCTCTACGGTTGATGCTGTGGGTCGCGCTCCTTTACCAGGCACAAAAACAACAGGGAGCAAACCGCTCGCGTGTTGAAACTAGTCCAACAGAATAATACCCAGTCTGTACTCACTATCGAAAACCAATCGACAATGAAAACAAAGACTCAGCGCGTTGACCCTCGTGTATTAGTATCGACCCTGGAAAATAGAGTGTACAGAGAAAGCACGTCAAGCTAGCGAGGCACGGAGCGAGTTGTGATTTTAGCCCCGGGACGGATATTACAAAAGGGATGGCTTGACTAAAACAAAAGTAGGTAAAAAACCAAAATCATCAAAAGTGTACAGGTGAATGCGACTATCAAAAATATCATTTATTATAGTTCGAATTAGTCAATTTCATGCAGCATTTGGACACAACGCCTATTGTAGGTGAGCAGATAAGACGATTGATAGTTCACGATACAATACTGTCAAGGATGAAATATTTCTTAAAATTCCGGTGGCTCGTGGAAGTTATTGCTTAGTCAAAATCACTCATGGTTCGGAAGAATGAACTGAGTTTACGTGATGGTTATATAAATTTTCGGGCTCTGGAATAATAACACCAAACAAAGTGAGACGATAATTACTCAAGGACTTGCACGATGCCAATTTTGGGTTAATAAGATTGAAGGTGTTTGCGAGAGGTCACAGTTGGTGACCGAATACTGATTTACATATTGAACGATTTTTGAAGTCACGTGAACAATGCCAGAAATGGAAACACCATCCTCCCGGACTAATACACCTCCGACGTCGACCAGAGGGACCATGATAACGGCCACAAGCGGATGACTTCAGCCCGATCTAATTACCGCGAACAAAATACGGCACGCCCTAGCTTATTTACTTGTACACCACTCCCTACTAAACAAGGACGAACGAGATGAATGGGTCACTCACTAAAATTGACTAATGGCATAGGCGGGTCACTTCGTAGGCAAAAACTGCTTCGCAAATTAGTGCACTGTGTACTGCTAGTGTTTGTAAATTAGAAACCGACTTGTAACATTGTTTCCTATGGCGGGGTTATCACCTCATCAGTAATATAAATAAGCGCGTTTCGTTATACACTGTTGAATCTGGGAGTGGGACAAGAAATATGGTTTCACGATTCCCATTCCACAAATAAATATAATCTGCCTTTCTATAATCTTATTTCTGTCAGTTGACCCTCGCACAGTTTATCGTTGTTACCGACTTCAGTAGTCATTCCATTTAGTCTCTTTCGAAACGAAGCAGTAAACTTGAGGTTTGCTCATAGTCAAGCCAATGCAAATACCTGCGGGTCTGAGTACCGAATTCCGGTCACACATTCTTCAGGTAAACATGCCGACCGCTGTGTTAATGAGCTGCCGTTAAGTAAAAATAACAACTTAGATCTGAATCATCAAACACTTTTGTTGTATGCGTAATAATCTGTTCGAACCACACTAGTTGAAAATCTATCGGAATGTGGAAACTACGACAACGTTTGAGTGGTCCTCAGTTTAACTCAGCCAAATCACGGATTGCTTACTAGCAGTTGAGTTATTATGTTGAACATACCAGCTATGATTTTCCGAGATTTACTGACATGTATAAAAAAATACTGAGAATATCGCGTATAACTGAAACCCTCTTTGTGTCTGGGTAACACTGTACCAAGTTATAGTTCATTACTGTAATACAGTTCGTTGTCGTGTGATTGACGCCATTTGAGTTTTTGACTGAGTAGTTGTGTGCATGACTTACTGGGCCTCCGGCTCATGCTTGTCGGTTTTTGTTACCATTCCAGATTTCCGTTTGGCCCTCGTCCTTCAGAGAAACGCTGTTCCTCAGTGCCTCCACTCCGTTGCACGTTACAGTATCATTGATTAGAAACACCAAAATTTGCTCCATGTATTTGGTCACCGACGGCGAATTTGAAAGGAATTAGTGATGAGGATATTTGTTTCTCATGACACTTCAAATGTTGATTGTTCAACTTCCTCCTGGCTGTTCGGGAGTTTACTTAACAGAAAAGATAAGCTAAACAACTACTCTGTAGGCCAATGTTATTATGTTGTTACCTATCATATATTTTCAGTCATCTATACGAGAACCTAATGTGTTGCGGTAGACTTTGTGTTCGGATGTTCATTGTTAGCTTGAAGCAGCTTCCAATAATTTTTAGCCATTACACCTGTCACGATGCATGACAGTCAGACCTTCAACATTGTAAAGACCATGTAACTGACAACCATGGGTTATGAAACACACGTGAGTAGCGTGTGATCTTCACTGAAGAAGATGGGTTATTCTGCTTAATTATAATTATATATATATATATATATCAAAATAAGTGCAGCAACACAACTTATGATCTGTATCCATGGTATTACTGTCAGTTCCATCGAAGTAGATATTTTAAATATATATTTTAAAACATCGAAATTCGTTAGCGTAGATGGTTGCTTTAGCCAAAGTTAGCCAAATAACATTTTTCGCAATTCTGTAGTAATGTAATTTCTCAAGCTGTGTTCTAAATTGCATATATTTATTTACCAAGCGAGGCAGAACAAAATTCATCTCAGTAAATGTGTATAAGTTACGAACCACATCGGCCATTTATCCAGTTACTCACTGGTGGTTGATATTTGATCGCGAGATGTCTCATGTTTATTTGTGGAAATAACTGACGAGTGGTAGGGGATTTTGGTTCTCCATATAAACTGAACATCACCTAAAGTTACAGCATTACTCACAAGCGAATGTGGTTGAGCGTTCACATTTGATGATTTACTAATGCCTAGTGTGAGAAACACGGTTGCCTCACGAAAGCATGGCCGGAGTTCTAGTCCCGGCAGTGGCAAGGATATGCACTACTGACGAGCTCTAATGAGAGCGAAACTCGAGTCTAGTGCTTTTTTCGAAAGGGGTCCGACTGGAAAGTCTATGGGAATGCGACAGCTTTGATCAGTTATAACGATAACTCAAGTTAATCAGTAATCGACCCTAAAGAAAACCTTTCGTGTTGAAGTGAAGTACACAGTAAAGAATGTCATGAATTCAATAAGAACTATAACGTTAACGATTGCACGACAGTTACAGTTCAGTGAGTTTCATGTTCAGTTTCTTCCGTAGAAGCTTTAACGGAAAGCCTTTTGTCAACTATTTCAGAACGACTGTGAAATAAATATATTGTTGATACACTCAAATGTACTGGTAAATTGTTTTGCTTTTATAACATTCGTCATAGTTGTGCTGTGGTGGGTGACAAATCGCTGCTACGCCAATGCAATTCACTTGTGCTGGACTGCTCTGAACAGAAACGATTCAGAATTGGCTGAACTAACGCTGCACAAATTTCTGGTAAGTGACCGACACTAGAAAGCAACACAAAGGCGACGAAAGTGATTTTAACAATAATTAGAAGATAATGGTTCCCTTTCATCCGGACAGTAACAGTGCGCAAATAATCGCAATCTGATCAGTATCAACTGACTTCTGCGTGTTCACATGCTGAACTTGTGATTGCATGAAACGTTTCTCACCCCATGCAGAACTCTGTGGAGCAACAAGGTGAATTTTGATTAAAACCAGCAAACGTCACTACCCTCGATCAATACTGAACCAAGAATGCATTTCACGAGTCAACTGGCCAAAATTCTCACTCGTCTTGTTGCAGGAACGCGTTGAACTCTAATAATTGAAACCAACCTTTTCATCAACAATCGAGCGGTCGCCTGATAGTCCGAACAAGTGACTGAAGCGAAGATATATTTTAATAGTTTTCGATAACTGGTAAAATACGAAAATGCACACGGTCCATATCATGCCAAGCGTAGTCACCCCATGTCTGTGCTAGTTTGGAATTTGCTCAACTTCTTCAAAGATATTTAGTTCTGTCGTGAGTAGCAGTTATATCCGCAAAAGTTCAGGAGTGAATAACTGGAGATTGTTAGCAAGTTTCTAGCAGGTTTTATCATTCTGTAAATCCCAACAAAATGGTGAACCGAACCTCCAGACTCAAGGAACTATAATAATAATAATAATAGTGGTATATTTCTCAACGCATCTGTGAGAAACACGCTCAAATGAGCGTGATCAATGTACACGTTGTGACGCGACATATAACGAAACAGACATAGTAAGAGAAAAATTGAAGCTTATAAAGAAGTATTTGTGACATACGCTTCCAAAGAGATAGTTTCCAAATTCTTCAATGTTCGACGAAAATGCTGAGTAGTTACATAAATTTCTGATTCACTGTGCAATCTTTAGTGGAAAATGTTTAAGTAAACAAGTGTATAAGTTGTTTGAAGAGTAGAATTTACTCAATTCTACATGCTGAATTGTTGGAAGGTATTTTAATGTTTAACAATATGGCCTGCTTCCTTATTTCCAAGCAAGAGTGTTAGTTCGAGCGTTGATTACAAACTTAGAACAGGCAGTCACTTCCTGAAATACATAAGTCGCCGGTTGTTCCCACGCTTGATAGCTTGACTTAGGATGCAGTCGAATTGGGTTTTCCATTACATTCAGCAGTGTTGGTGATATTTATGGCATTTGCGGGATGCACAAGTGCACGAAACCATTTTGTAAAAATCTATATGCCGTCGTTGCTGTGTGCAGTTTTCATTCATATTAACACAGTAACACATAGAATTTCACAAAATATGTCCTAACATATGGTTTAGAGATACACGATGCGGTTTGAATGTAACTGTAAGCTGAGTTTTAACTTGTATATAGTTGAAATACACAAACAAATGAGTTTGCTAACCCTTGACGGTAAATCTGTTTGAAATGGACAAATTTTTTAAATATGCTCATCCAGTTGCTAAACAGCCTTGCGCATTGATTAAGCCACATGAAAATATCAACTGTCGAGGTAATGAGTAACTAGAACACGAACCGATTTCCAATTTCTGTAACGTTTGGCTATAACTGATCTGTGACATTCCAATCCAAAAACCACTAGATTTGTTGCTTTGCAACTGTATGATAGCGTGTTGCAGCATCACTTTTAGCCCAATTACTCAGTAATAGTCGTGTTGGTGAAATGTCCACCATCCCTGATCATGCGGTGATAAAGCCAATACCTGATTTGTTATTGTTCGGTTAAGCTGTAATCACACGTTCGATCAAGCAGTCATTCGTGTCGAAAGAAGAAAAATGGAAAAATACTAGAACGGTGATACAGAAGGAGAAATAGCACAGATTAAACATCTTCTGAATAAATAGGAGAGGCAGCAATATCCAAGAAGACAGTCAAAACAGGGAATAAATCTGTCATAACGATCGTATGTTGCAGGTCGGTTCTGTGAGCAGAAATATTGTGAGGGTCAACGGAAAGTGAAGAAACTGGTAAATGTGATCTAGAGCAAAAATATGCATTGGCCTACCCTAATCATATGGCTTATAATTTACCTCGGCTAATGATTAATAATGCGGAACCCATTCAAAGAACAATGAATTTGCTTTGAATAATGTTAAACCTGTAATATGAGTTTTCATGACAAGCGCAACAATTGATTTTTGTATTTCAAGGTTTGCACAATCTCGCAAATATATTCCAAGTTGCCTATTGAAGCCTTTAGACCGAGTCGGTGTTTACACGAAATCGGTGTGCAACTTCATTGGAATAAGTTGCTGCTGGTTAGCAAATAATAACCTCGTGAAGTGGTAACAGTCACTGCGAAATTGTTGCTCAACTCTACCATTTGTTGTATGACTTTTATGGAGTATCCGCAGTGATGTGGAAGAAGACTTGGTTACATAATACCTAACCACGTACTGTGAAAAAAAACAAAACACGTGGAAACATAAAATTAAAAAGGCATTCGAGGAAAAAATTAAACGTTTTCTTGATGATAAAGAAAGAAACCTTCAAATCGAAATTTTTTTTCTTTCCTACTTCCTTTTGTGGGGGGTGTGAATGAACAGGAAGAAGTCTGGAGAGAATATGGAAATGTTGTATTAGAAAATGCTTTCATTCGATAAATACTAGGTTCCTAGCCAAGCAAATAAAATCACACAACGGCTAAATATTTTCACAGGTTTCCTAATCGACCCTCCGTTTACGTTCGGAGAAGGATGAAATACTTCAATATTTCAGTTGTTTTAGTTCAAAAGCCTTTGGCCTACGGGAAGAAGCGTTTTATTTCATTAACCATACCCAATGAAGTTTTCAGATGAAATGGTAGTATGCTCACAACTTACGTAGATACACTGATTTTTTGGTTGGTTTTTCATATTTCTTTATCGGGCAGATTAATTTCTCCTAATATCTCATCCTCCTCCTCAGTTAATCTGGTAACATAACCTAACGCAGTTGGCCAACGGAAGGAAGTCAAATCCCGACACTATTCTGTCAAGCCGAGCTTCCGTTGAACCGAATTCTACTTTGACTACTAATCGTCTTGTAATCAACACACAAGGGCCAAAGTACCGAAGCGAACAAGTTTCAGTTACGCAGTTCGCAAGATAAAACAGCAAAGGAACAGTTATCAAGCCTTAGTTTCACCCAATTTTATCAGACTTACTTGATAAAACCAGAAACCAAATTGTCTGAGCAGTCAAACTCACATCCAAAGTTTTTGACGTTATTAAATGATACAATTCTATCAATTTGGCATGCAAGTGAACTCTGGCGATTTCATTTTATATCCGCCAAATCCGTTGATTACTAACCGGGAACAGACCGCCTGCCATTCTCTCGTCGACCTCTGATAAGAGGTGATGCAGTGTTCAGATAATATCTACAGTAAACGGATGTAAGTGTAGTTATTGGCTATTTAAATTGTGATTTCTTGAGTTGTGCAGTTTTGCGACACCATTATGTGCAAGCATTGACATTCAGTTTGTGACGGCAGTATGTATAGACAGGATAAATGTTTTGCGATCACTTACAGTTGAATAAAAGAAAGACAAAATACGAGACTGGATTTGATTAATCACCTCCGTGTACATCCAATAACTTTCAAGGTCACTAGCCTTCAAAATGCACATAATAAAACAGCTACCAGCCTATATTATTCGAGCATTTATGGGGTTTGCAATCACAATTTGTAAGCTATTAAATAGATGTCCATTTTGAGTCTTGGTTCTATATTTCCTGTCGTTCGTGTTTACAAGTGCGGAAATCTTTTTTAAAACTGACGCTGTTGAACTCCTGAACGGTTGTGGTTTGATTTATGAACAGCTCATGCACTTTTGTGTAGCCAATGAGTATAGTAACAACCGCGCGTCAATGCCTGGTCAACACACATATTTGACTAGCCTTAATTAGACTCGGTGGAACTGTATATATATGTTTGTAAGGAGTCGTCTGACTTCGCTTACTGAGTTTCAGAAGTTTCCAATAGATAACCCACACCTGTTGATAACGGGCGATTCTCAAGTGGCTGTCAGTGCAGTACTCGGAGCTGAGTCTCCTAGTCATGTTGACCACACACGGAACGTTCGATCATAGCAAATCTTCACTCTTTTACAAGCATATAGATCAAAATCGCAAAAATCATTCAATCTCTCACTGGGTCATCTCATTTGGAACTCTAAGCTTCGCCATTCCCCAGCGAAACAAATTATAACTACTTCTTAATATAAAACCCTATATGGTAACATTATTATGGACTTGATTATTTTGACGTACGTCCCATGCTGTCTATGGGAATACGAGTGTTAGTACAGTGATACTGTAATTTTAATCATGATTACAGTTTATTTTGTTAGAATTACAAATAGTTTGAAGTCGCGTGGAAAGCGTCCAGAGAAAAGCGATTCATATAAGCTGAGGAACATTGAAATGATACAACACTTAATACATACTGACAGTCGAAACAAGAGTCGTTCGACATCCGACCTGAAATGATTAGAGAACGGATGGATTTCTGTTTCTATTCAGATAAAAAGAGATGCTCTCGATCACGTATATTATGACTCCGAACAGTCTGCTATAATTAGTGAAACTATTTCAATTCTGTAGTCACTTGGTAAGTTTGAAATAATTTTGGACAGATATCAATAGCAAACATTCAGAAAGTTGCGTGAATACTTAGACTAAGTGAAATGCATAGGTCGATTAGTTGCCAAAGACCGAAGAGACGATAGTGGTTGCTGAATGTCTTCGCCTCTCATAACGGCAGACGTAGATAGTTATCATACAGTTCGAGCTTTATGATATCTATCATGTCAAAAGTGTTACATATTAGATTAGTACTAGTGATACTACCAACTGTCGAATCATTTGGTCCACACTTGATATCCATGTCATCTTGAAGAGCTGTGACATAAAATTGGCTGAACAACTGGCAGTAGTTTCTAATCGCCGCTTATAAACTGACCGTCTACGAAAAGGCCGAAACCGGTCCACAGTCGCAAATATCTTCACAGTTTGATGCGAAGGTGACCAGCAGAACTATCGATCAATCGGGTTAGATTCGGTGGTCTCTAAAATAATCGCGAATTCACAAAATGACGTTCCCCTAGGTACCGTTAAGATTCCAAGGACTCACCATGGAACAGCATGACTTTTCTACGGAATCCTCATGAGTCAAAAGTCTGCCGATTATTTGTGACTTCTTGACAAAGGCGGTCTATGTAAGACTAACATTTCACTCCGTATAAAGTAAATTCTACAAAGCCTTCGACAAGATACATCAAAAAATCTTGTTACACAAACCCCATATTTGTAGCCGGTCTGAACGCTCATTCACACGGCTTGCGGATTATCCAACTGTGAGTAGGTCCAATGTCAAGTTGAACAGACAGCTTTTGACATGGTTCCGTGTAAACAACGGCGTTCCAATTGGGTCCATATTTGGACCACTGTTGTTCATTCTTGTTTGT
>LOND01010361.1:4381-14920 GCA_014220965.1 Paragonimus kellicotti
GTAGGGGAAATGCCGCAAGCCACTGACCATTTTAGTGGCTACTGGCTGGGCACGCTCGATGGTGAGGATGTCCTCCTTAAAGCCGGTGCATACGACTTGATTAGCATACTCAAGCAGTGGTCGTATGTAGACCACGTAGAGCAACTAAAAAACATGCCTGTCTGTGCGGGGAAATACTCTTTTTATCCTCCCAAGAGTCCTAAATCCCTTCTTTACGGCCATCTCATGCTGATAAGTGAGGGATAAACCGGTCGACAGCCAAATCCAAATCTGTTGACCTGAAAGGCAGTAATTAAAAACAGCCCTATGAGCACAATTCCTGTTTCCATGCTTATACTCGCTTTTTTTGTCAAGCGGCCAACTCGGTGAAATCGTAATGGAAACAGAGTCGTGTCCAGGGGCGGAAGCGTTTTTACGCCGATTTCCTTTAGCCAATCAGATGCAGAGGTTGTATGGACCATTAGCAACTCAGTTAAACGCGCGTTTAAATCAGCTGTTGTTACCAGCATTTCGCTGGGTTATTAACCTACCGCACACCCTTATCCAATTTACACCCCCCACTCTCCCTGTAGTCTATAAACCCAACCAGCCGTTAGCGCAGGGCCTTCTTCAAGATGCCATTGAAGGGAAAACAACGAGTACAATGCAGACAAATAACATATATTAGTGGGAAATAGTTATACAACATGTAAAAAAGGAAAGGGTTAATCAGCATCCTAGTCGAAAGCATCCTGCTTATCCAGATCTACAATCCGCACGTTCTCCTGTATAAGTAAGAATATCTGTATGCTACTGCACACAAACCTGACTAGCGTCCTCACTTTGTGTTGCGCAAGTATTTTGTGCATGTCGTTTGTCCCTTGCGCAGTGTAGTCCACCCTTTAAAATATTCCTTCAGCATGCTGCTGGGGCGGTTGCGTATTCCATTCTTTCATGTACTTGTCCTAGGTACGTTCCGTATTAAGGCCCTATGGTAGGTCTTACCTAATAAAAAGATTTTCAGCAGTGTTCGTTTGAATGCAAACGTGTGATGCCCACCGGACTACGTGAGTTGCGCGCCACTGTTGTGATCATCAGTCGCTCTAGCATATTCCTAAGCAGGGCTCCAGCACTGGGGGCACTGATACCCTCAGAACTGAGCAGCCTGTAAGCAGAAAATTAGCCGGTCACTAAGCTTCACGCTCACACCATTGTGGAATGAAATGTGGAATCCAACATTTTTCTATCCGTTCCCTGTAGTTGTGTTACCGAAGTCACGGGTAATGGCAAAGAAGGCACCTGGTTGTTCGCCAGTCGCGTGATTTCGGCTGCTACGCATTCTATGGTCGCACGTAATGCATTCGTCTGTACATTGACGCAGTGAGACGGCTCTAATGGAGTGCGTTAGGTGCAAAGTACATTTTCTCATCATTTAATGCAGTCTGGAAGGATGACTCAAAGGTTGGAAGTCAGTCTTAGTAACCGCTCTCCTAAGTAACTTCCTGCGAGTATTAGAAACCGAGGTATTGTTTTCTTACTGTTGTCGTTTTGGACAATGGTATGTGCACCGTATGTTGCGTCGCTGGTGGGTATTCGGTGTTTGGTGCTGCACGACGGGACGGAATAACTGACAGCAGAAGGTTCAGCATTTCTTTTCTTGGCACCATGATCTCCATCGCTGTCATCGTCTGTTTACTGTTTATATGTTACATAACTGGAATGACCAACGTACATTCGTCGTTTCTGGGGTAAACCCATGTTTATTGTGTCATCGCTGGAGGGTAGATTACCGCAAGTGTAACGGATTTCCATTTCCCTGGCATGTTCGAAGTCAACTGCAATGAAATGTTGGGACGTTTGCTGTTAAGTAATCTTACTTACTTGTGGTAACCAGTATGCTTACTGGTAACATCGGGTCGTCTGATTTCGGTTGCAAATGATTCCGTGCTTACCTGTAGTAGGCACTGCTAGGGAGTCTTGGAGTGACTGTTGTTGTTCGCGCAGTATTGAGCCAGGTGCTGCTGATGACAGCAACATCTTCGTCGTCGGCGGCGTCAATTTTTTATTACGCCAGTAAATCACCTTTTTCCCCGTCCAAATTGCTTAAAAAAAAAAAATGAATAGCAGTTTTGTTAGTTGTGGGTAGCAATGTTCACGCTAGCAGATGAAGAATACACGAACTCGTCTCATGTTTATTAAGTCATGTTTATTAATGTTTTGTTGAACGTATGTAAAAGTGGAATAACAATTGAACTGGAATGACGAGGAAAAAAGAACACATTTGCATAGAACATCAGAAAATATACGCGATGCAACTGATCGTTCAGTTCGTTTACCTCAAATATGTACAACATGGAAGACGAGATCTCTTTGTGGGCAACGTGCATGTGGGTACGACCAATTCATTTAAACCTTACCCTTTTTAGCTGGCCACAATACCGTTTCAAACCTCCCTGCACAGGTCCACCCTCCATCTTCACTACCCCACCAGACCTTACTGACACATTTTCAACGCTTTCTGTTATGGACTCAGACGCAGGAGACACCCAGTCATTCATTGATGGGCTCATTGTAAACCCCATGCCGCTAGCACCTTGTACCAAAGTCTTTTGAGTCACAAACACCCTTCTGTTTTGAACTTCTCTAAAGATCTAAATACGACGTCGAATAGGAAAAATGTTCTAAGTTTATTGCTTTTGAATGCACGCTCACTGGTCAATAAGATGCGTACTTTTAGACCCTTCATCTCCTTATATAATCCTCACAGTATTCTAGTCACTGAAGCCTTGTGTACCCCTGAGACCTCAGATACACAATTACATGTTGTAAATTATATGTTCCCTAAAAATCGCAGTGCAGGACGTGTCGGAGGATGTTTAATTTACTTAAGAGAACAATATTCCGCGACCACACTTGATGAGCCGTGTCTTGATATGATTAACGACTCATTGTGACTGTCATTGTCGGTTAGATCCTGTGAGCAACTCTCAGGATGCCGTCTTCCATCAGCTTTGCTTAGAGAATAGACGGGAACGTAGGTCAAGAAGACGACGTATGTTCCGCGGAAGCGGTGAGCGAGAGAACTTCCATAGTTTGCGAGGAACAAATGCCTCATCAGCTTCGTGAATGGCAGCTTTAAAAGAAAGGTAGTTCGAGTTCACTGAGTCAGACACAAGATTGAGTGTACTTAAGAATGTCTTTAGTGCGTCAAAGTCAGCCTTCTGGAAATTTCTGAATGTTGTACCATCGCGTTCCCGTTCCTGATAAGCTCGAAAGTACTCAGGTATGTGAGTAATTGTTCTTGTCTTTGGTTGTAACAACTTCATCTTTTTTATATCAACATCTGAGATCTCTTTGGAAACCCTTCTAGAAAATGTGCATGAAATGTTCCAGTAAAGTCGATGAGGTGCGATATGTGTTGCCGCAATCATGACCGTGACGTTTCAGCGAACGTTTCCGCCTATATACCATGGAGTTATAGCCGTTCTGGTCGATGGACAGCTGCTTAGTTGTAGCGAGCCCACTTTCGTGTTGTCTTTTGTCTAGTCAGCAGCCGCCCATCGAGTACCGTGTAAATTTAACTATGTGGATCTTGGTGAAGCAGATTTAGTTTGAAGTGCGTTGCTCTTCCGTTTCAGATTTTCTCTTTTCGTGTTGTCGCATCGCACGACAGTCGTGCATCATTCAAAGCAACAGTTGAATTTATCCTATTATAGTAGGGTAAATTCAATTGTTTCCGGGTACAGGATATTTCCTGTACCCACGTAAGGTTCACTTATGTTCGCTCTGTTTACCAATTCTTGCAACATTTTTAATCCTTCTTACATTTAGCTGTCCTACCATTTATATTAACCCACGTGGCACCTCTTTTGTCCCACAATGATGGGCCGTTAAAATTTTGGCGTGTAATGAAACGAAAAAACGAATCAATGCTATAGTATGGTAAGAAGGATGTTACTGCGGTTAGACCACGGTAACAGCGACGACTTGGCATCGGAATGCAAGACGCTCGAGGACGAAGTATTTTAGCGATTCAAGCAGTCTCAACTGCACGACCATCTTACGTGAGTCTTTTAAGTGTCTTTTGATTGTTTTTTGAGATTCGCAATTGCACGTTTCTCAGACACTGGAAGGATGGTCAACATATTTTGAACGTACAGTCTCAACAAAATAGTGACAATACGAATAGAAGGGAAGCAAATTTTTTCAGGTAATACAGTATCATATACAGGAAAAGAAAAAAAGCCAAGTGTCGTTTGTACTCTTTCCGTGCATTTTCCCCGCCACTTCCATAAGTTCGGACGATTCATTTTGGTATTTGGAACTCACCTGTGCACTTCCTTATCAACATAGACTACCAGACAAATATTTCAATGAATAAACCTGAAACAGAAAGTAAAACTGTATTAATTAGAGAGAACAGAAAAGGGGAAAATGGCGAGGTTTTCAGGCTGTCGCTGAAACCTTTCCCTTCAAGACAGCTAGTTGATAGGTAGTGTTTCATATACTAAGAATGTAACGGGTATGAAAATACTGTGTAATGAGAAATTAAAATGTGGCAAACTGCACAATCCCCCCTAGGGAGTTAGACTGAAGAAAACACTCGATAATTAAGGGAGCATATAGAGTGCATAATGCTGATCTATACAGATTGTTGGCTGTCATCCAGTTCAGCCAGCACGGGTGTGTGGTTTGCATTTATTGGGATTGGACGTAGGTGTTGGAGAGTAGTCACTGGCCTGAAGCACTGGTTAGGTGGACTAGATGAGCTTTCGTGAATCGGTAGATGGATCTGGAGCAGGCCGGTTGGAAATATCTTCGTGTCTAACTTATTCGACAGAGACGTGGGCTCTTGATTACCGTAAGCAACCTTTATCCTGTCAGACATTACTGAGTGACGTATTTAATTTCTTTCGACGACAACCTGTTTGTGTTCACGATCAAGCAATCTGAAACGACCGTCGTACGGAGGCCGCAATGGCATCTTAAGCTAACCAGTGCAAGTTAAACAAAAGGACATGTGTCTTGATCACGGTTAGTGTGTTTGCGGCGCAGCGTTTTTGGTGGAGTTGAAGGTTTGCTGTGCCGCATGTGGTTCATCAAACGCACATGTCACATTAGGATTCATAGGTGCCAGCGAATCAGAAAGGAATCCTCCCAGAAGACGTAGAGTGCAACGATAAACGAGTTCTGCTGTGGTGCATTCACTGTCTTTCTTTACAATCGCCTTGGAGAATAACAGGTAGGTGATCGTACTATTTGCACCCCATCGATGTTACTATTAAGGACAATTTAATTTAACGGCACAACTTTTCAATCGTACCGTTTGACGAGGGATGATATGCAGTGGTTGTCATGAGTTGGCATCCGAGGACACGATTCAGATGACAGAAGAAGCTAACGTCAGTAGTGATCAGTGCCGGGACGCCAAAAGTCGAAATTTGCGGTTTAATAAAACTGCGTGTCACGGTTTTCGTAACGTGTTGTTCAAGAGAACAGCAATGGGCCATTTTATGGTATGACGATGTAATCTGATACGTTGATATTACCAACACTGTTTAGCATGCTTGTGGAAACCTACGGATACCTAGTCCAGTGTAACGTTAGGTGGCAAGCTTCGCTGAGTCACGTATGCTGTGATGTACTAGAGACTGGAGGCGGCTATAAACGTTGAATCGATGTGGGTAAGGAAGGAACGGTTGAGACTTACCGGTGAACATGTCACACGTAATTGAGTAGTCTGACTGGGGTTTTAGGAAAGGATTGTCACGAAGCTGGCGGAGTTCTGGATTGTTGACCTTGGAATTCGCGAAGGCGAAATAGTCCATGCCGCTTGTGGACATTTGGTTGACATCCGGATGTGACAGGCTGTCAGTAACGAAATTGTTTCAGCCGTCGGTAAGCAAATGCCAGTGATGAACTGGGAGGTGTAAACCCAAGTGTCATTTCTCTCGAGGAGTACCGGTCAGGAGAAGAACGGCAGGCAAACAAGTATTTCGTGATCAGTAGAAATCATGAAATTGCGACCCTCCAGAAGATGTCGAAAGTGTTCAAGGGCAAGACAAATGGTCAGTAACTCGCGGTTAAAGGTACCATAGCGCGTTTGCACCGGTTAGAGTTTTCGAAAGGAAAAGAACACAGGCTGCATTTCAGCATTTACATTCTGTTGTTAAACGATTCCAAAAGCCGACTGAAATGGGTCTGTCTGCGAAATGAATGACGATCGTTCATCTGCCCTTACATGAGACAATGCAGTCGCTTTGGATAAAGCCTCTTTGACAACAGGGGAAGAAGCGTTGGCCACAGCAGATGAAACAGTGTTTGGGATTGACTTCTAAAATGCCCGTTAATGTTTCAACGGTTCTGAACACCGGTGATTACCAATACTTAAGAAGCGTCAAAGACTTTTTAGGGACTGTGGCTGAGGGTAATCCTTGACAGCCTCACTTTTCTTGGGTAAAGGTTGAATATCATCACGGTCGTTTGGACGCCAAAGGAAGTCCGTGGAATTAACTTCGGTTGATTTCTTGAGAACCGTGTGCACGGTTGAGAACTATGGGCTTATTTAAAGGCTGAATAACGCCAAGCCGTAAGAGATGCTCAAACTCTGTTTTGGCTGCTTTAAGTTTCTGCGGTGGCAAACGTCGAGGGCGTGCAAATATAGGTGGTCCTCTTGTGACGAGGTGGTGAAATACTTCGTGGTTAAGCGGTGATGCCAGATCTGACGGATTAGTAAGCTATCGAAATTACCGATGGTAGGCTGCAAAGTGGTTGTTTGGTAAGGATGAATGCGGTCCAGTTGAATTGATTGATGTTATGCACGCAAAATATGGTCGTGCCATCAACCAATTTTCGACCACCGACATCGACATTGGGTCCAAAGGCTGATCAGGCATCCACTCCGATGATCGGGTGTTGTATATCCGTAACCGTAAGTCTGTAGAGTGACTGACGCTTCAGAAAACTTGACGCCAAGGTCAAGAGTGATTAGCTTTTCTCTGTAAGTTTGAATAGCGAAACGATTATCATCCTGTGATATATGCGACACTGATTAAAGATTGCGTTTATCACATTTTTGGTGGGATAACGCTAACCTTCATGTCCGCGTTAATGAGAAAATTCAGAGGCTTCGTACGGTCGAACACAAGACAGACGACAGTTTGTGAAGTCACTAACAGCCTTCACCATTACTGCCTGGCCTCGGAATTCTCCGAGAGGGAATTTTCCGCCACGAAACTACATGATCTGATACAACGGATCGCGTGAGAGCCAAAACGGCGATGAGTGTAATTACGTTTTGGTCAACCGGCCGTATATATGAATGGCTTCGGGTTTGGCGACGATACGGAGAGTGTTTCGACTGCGTCTTCAGTTGTGTGATAGTGGCTAAAGTTACGTTGTTATATCAGAAAACTACTGTTTCAGCACATCCAACTCCCTCAGCCAACTATGGCTGACGGCTCATCTGGTAACTGTATGTGGGAAATCGTATGACTGACATTCTTATATACTCGACCTGCCAGTTCACGTAGCTGAGTGTCGTTATCGAGAATTGACAATATTTCTTAACGTCGTCCGTTAGGTTTTCGTGTCACAGTTCACGCAGAATTGGTTCGTTAAGCGCATGTTTGCTCTGTAGCTGGTTAATGTGGCGAAGGTGTTGTGCAGGAGTTCTGTCAACCACTCCACGATTTGTCCGGTGATCGTGGTCTTTATAGGATATTCCACGTCACTGTTGAGGTGAGCGGCAGCCCGAGCCACAGTACCTTTTGGTCAGGCTCATGGCTGATATGATGATGATGATTTTAGTGCCATATTGGTTAACGCTGGATCGTGTATAGATAAGGCCGGTGACCTCGGCTTGCAGCTGTACAATTATACGTGGACTGCGGTAAGCGGATGCGTCGAAAATTAAAGATGGCTTCGACCCGAGGACACTAAAGCCTGGAGTCACGACTACTGAATTCAGGAAGCTTAAAAAAGCAGTGGCGCTCTATCAAGTACTTCGGCATGTGCTTTTCGGCCTGAAAGTGCAGAATTCTTCTGCAAGACTGCTGTAGGTTCAGTGTTACGTAGAGTTACTGTTAGAAAGTGAAGTGACTGGGGTTTTTTAACCGGTTATGTAATTAGGAATTCGCATAGTTGCTGCGGATGTATTGAGAATTTTCTGGAAGCTCATGTTCCCAAGGTTTGGGCGGTATTCGCCAATATGGGGCGGAATGTTATTTTTCTGAAGGCCTAACAGTCTCATGTGTAAGGCGATTATGAGGGCTTTGTTAACTTATGACTTCGAAACCTGGTCACCCATGCGAGAAGATGTGAACCACCTGTTGCAAATAATTAGACTCGACAGTGCAGAACAACGATTCCACGTCAGGAGCAGAAGAGTGAGAACTCCGTATGATAGTCTTTATTAGTCTAACAAGTGGCGTGACCGCTAAATTGGAAAGCGTAAATTGATTATCAACTCAGGGATGAAATAATTACCACTGACTATTATAACATTCACCTCTGCCAAGAGATGTGAATAGAAAATAAATGATAGGTCACAAAGAGTGACAGAGTGTGTACGCTGATTGGAGATACGATGTTTGGTAGTGGGCGTCAGTATGCAATACGTTTATGCGTCTTTATTTCTCGGACTGTATGGCTTAACACTGTTGCTGTTTGATCGACGTTTCAAAATTACGTGAGTGGTCATTATTGGACAGATCAGAAACTGCCTCGGTGTTGTGTATGTCACCTGAGGAAATACTTTTATGTTGCTTCGTGATAGGAACGCCATTAGAGGGCACTGATTTAGTCTCTTCGATCGGAAGTGTCGATAATCCTTTCAAAGGTGTCTCTGTCATCACTTCTGCTTTGCGAGCCCGTTGATGGACGGAAACTGTTTCATCCCTGCTAAGAAAGCGGATGTACATGTACTGTGGGTGGTACTGGGGTAATCCAACGTCTTAGACGAGTGGATCATAAGTAATCTGTCTGACATTCTTTTTTAACAACACCCGCTCAGGCTTGGTGAGCCACTTTGGAAGAGTTTTTCTGGTGGTCGAACTGCGGTTATAAAGGAGCAATCTTTCTTGCGGCGCAGCATCGGTTGGAGTACATAGGAGTGATCTGACGGGGTCTAGTGCATCAAAAAGAACAATTCCCATTGATCGATTGCCAAATCATGAGAATTCAAAGTTGGCGACACGGTTTTCAAAAGCGTTCCGTTCAAACGCTCTACTTCATCGTTACTCTTGGAGTTCTGTGGTGTCGTTCTACTTGTCGCGACTCCTCTTTCGCTAAGGAACGGTGGAACACTTGTTGACGGCAATAACAATCCGCGATCAGAATGATTGCAGACTAGAGTGTCAGGCAACGAAAACAACTGACGAAAACATTTAATAACGTCTCGCTAGTCTGGTCGGGACATGCGAAAGCAAAAGCAAAGCGAGAATATTCATCGATAATTGTAGTAAGTAACGGTTGTGGGTTACTTGATAGAAGCGGACCTCTAAAATCAATCGGGAGTCTTTCAAACGGTTGCGTGACTTTCATGAACTCGCCTTGAGCTTCATTCAGAGGAAACGGGTTTGATTTCGCAACACATTAAACATTTGGCAATGACGCTTCCAATTTCTTTTACGGAAAAGAGGACGTTTCTAGTGCGCATGAATTGAATCAACCGAGAAACGCCGGGATGACAAAGATACTGGTGTAGTCTTTTCAAATCTGTATTTGTTATTAGAGCCCTTCAACAATTACGTGAGAGTGCATCTGCCACTCGATTATCTTTACCAGATCGATACACAACATCGAACTTGAATGGCGACAGTTCCAGCTTCCAACGTTCAATTTTATCGTTCTTGACTTTCCCTCTGTGCTGATTGCCGTAGATGAAGGCGACAGAACGCTTGATCGTAAACAAGTTTAGAATGGTCGCGACGTATGGATTTCACGACAGCATGCGCTTTCCTTTTCTGCGGCGGAATGGTGTCGTTCACTGGACGAGAGATTACGCGAGAAAATGGCTACCGGTCGACCATTTTGATTCAGAGACTGCGTCTGTTTTTACAATCCAAAGGGCTGTCTTACTGTATGTATAGTAGAGATTGCGGCCTTGGACAGCCCGTCTTTTATAGCCTCAAAAAACTAACTTTGTTGGTCAGAGGGAATGTGTTATTTTGCAGAAGTTTGTGGAATTTATCAATCGTGAATAGTAAGCGAATAATCCCATCACTCATTGTTGGAACTTCATGGTAAGAGAAGGAGCTAGTTCTCGTAGAGGTTTCAAGCAATCGGGATCCGGTTTGATGCTGTTCTTGGACACCTCATAACCTAGGAGTTGGATATGTTTGAGGGCGCTGATGCTTCTTGGTTCACCAAAAGTCAATCCGTATTTCCCGGCCACGTCTAAGAACTTCCGAAGATTGAGATCATGTTCAGCAGAGTTGCTTTCGCGTATCGTAATATTGTCAACGTGAACAACGACGTCTTTCAATCCTTCACTTGCTACTATATTGTCATTAGTCCGTTGGAAGCATGTGAACACGTTCGTCACATTAGATGGAATCC
>LOND01010362.1:8076-18101 GCA_014220965.1 Paragonimus kellicotti
TATAATGCGCTCATCATACGCGTACACATACGCACATATACATTAACGGTCAACCACAGTATAAAACCCGTTTGAAATGCATTGTTTGGATGTTCAGAAAACGTTGTTGTTGTCATCGTCAGGCTCCAAACTGGCTATACCTTCATATACTTACGGCCTTGTTCGCTAATTCATGTGACGCCTGAAAGCCCAGACACAGCAGATATGCCAAATTAGTGTACGAAATTCCGAACTTCAAGTTCGGACAGCGTGTCTACAAGCATAACATGAGGTGTATACTGTTTTTCAAGTGTTGTTCTATAAATTGCTGCAATCAACATAGAGATGAACGTGACAGCACATTCGATGTATCCCACCGATAAACATGCACGTAAAACGCAGATATTTTCAGTTGATCCAAGGTTTACTGTGCTTTCCTCCTGGTCATTTTAGACACTGGTCAAGTGGCTTATCATCTGACGGGTCGAAATATCCTTCGACGTTTAATGTGTCGGAGTGTACGCGTATCCCTGACCTGAAAACAAAACCAAATTGACTAAATAAGTGAAAGTTTACCGCATCCGAGTAAAACTTAATTTCCTAGAGTTTCTTTTAAAAATTACGCTATTAGTATTTTCCTCAAAGAATAGAAGATTATCAGTCATATTGGAGTGAGTCGAGAATAAGCCTACGCGTGATGAAAGTCGTTAACTGAAAACACTTGAATATACGTTACACTGCGAGCATTTTATTGAACGCAACGTACGAATAGCCTCAATAGTGAACGCAGTTTTATACTGATTACCCATGGGAATCTGCGGGACGATAATTTCAAGAAGTAACTTTTAAAACTTGAACTTGAAGGACTATATAATTCCCTGGTCTATCGATTGTATCACAGAGGCGCATTTTAGGGACGCGAGCGCTGATCGAATGATGGAAACCTCTCTGATATTCCGAGCAATAAACCAGAATGGTGACGTTGAACTACCATTCTTCTGTTCAAATCATACAACGCCACTGAAAGATCAGCGCTGTAACCCGTGCGCTCTGAGAATGGTTCTGTGGACGTGTAAAGTTGTGTGGCGATAACGCTAGGGGAACGTTAATAAAATTTCTACTTCCAATTTGCCTAAGAAGTAAGTTTTTCATCAGTCCTACTGCGCTCGAGAAACAACGTTATTCCATCTCTGCTGACTCTTCTTGAGCGTTCTACTTGGCAATACTCTGTCGTAGAGAGCTGTCTCGTATGAACTACAAATATTCTCCACATCCTACTAGCTTAGCAAAGATAGCAAGTCACATAAGTAGTTTTCGCCATATCTCTTCTTTTGCTACAGAAATGAGAGCTGGTAAATTAACCAACGGTTTTGACCTGATACGTATTCAACCTACAATTCTTGTATCAACGGCGGAATCACTCTTCTTTCCTGTTTTGACTGATGACGTACAGCCTAAACTGTCGCTAGATCCACGCCGTGTTTCCGGATCACCACTCCAAGAACTAAATACAGTTTGGTTTGTCAGCACTTCATATTACCAGTACAGTAATCGCATCCCTAAGCAGTACATGCGTCTCAGTTTGACTTTTCAAACCTGGCAGTAAGAAGCCACTATCTCGAAGACAACTGCGCGCATTCGTCTGCTTCTCACCTTGGTCAGCAGACGGTAGTAAAACGGGAACCGATCACTAGATCTGATAAGGCCGCGGGTTAACTAGAGACAATGAGTCATTGAATTAAGCTTGGTAGACCTCGTGTTATGATCAACACCGACGCTGTCACTAGGAGTACAGTAATTCAGATACATCGGTTATTACACGTCAGAGTTGGAATAGGTGATGAGTTTGATATTATTTTTAAAAAATGTGTGAACAAGGTACAACTTTTTTTGTTTTGAGCAGCATTTGACCCAAGATGGTGATAGAGGACAACTAGTCAGCAGTTCTTTCGTTCGTGGGCCACCACGAGCTAGGGAAAACGGGCTATTACAACCACTCCTCACTACTATGCAAAAGGTGAATAGGAAGTCAATAGCAAACTTCTTTAAACAGTTGTGTACACCATAAATCACGAGACCTGGTTGATTGCACAAGAGTTTATATGAACAGTTTAAACACCTCCGGTTTTCATTCACGACCACCTAATTCGACGCCATTAGACTGTAACGATGAAATGTTATGATGAGCTGCTTACTGTGCAGCTGTCGCATTCCCATAGACTTTCCAGTCGGCCCCTTTCGAAAAGAAGCACTAGACTCGAGTTTCGCTCTCATTAGAGCTCGTCAGTAGTGCATATCCTTGCCACTGCCGGGACTAGAACTCCGGCCATGCTTTCATGAGGCAACCGTGTTTACCACTGCGCCATTGACCTCACATTAGGCACGACCGAATTATCATATGTGAACGCTCAACCACTTTCGCTTGTGAGTAATGATCAGGTTGCCCGATCGCCTCGAGAGGAGACACAGTTACTGTCCTGTTAACTCCAGTTAACTCTATATATTGACAGAAAAGTCAAGGATATTTTATTGGAGAGCCATAAAACGGGTGACGGGGGGCATAAGCAATTGTTACGGAAATAATAATGACTGATATGAACAAAAAAACAAAACAGGTGTATCTAATACCATAAAAATACTAATTATACTTTCAGACCACTTTAAGAACACAAGTTGCATATTGTGTCCTGGGCAAACCATCATTTTGGTTGGAGTCTGCAGACCATCAATCAAAACCGCTAACAATTTGTTCTTTCGAAAACGGAAAGCAACTGGGCAATACATTCGCGATTATTACATAATACTGGTGATGCATGAAACCAGCCGATTAATTCTGAGAAACTATTCTGCCAAATATAACGAAAGAACAACAGCGGATGTTAAACAAGAGAGACCGTTTTATCACATACTCTAGAGGAACCACCTGCTTGGTAATATGAGTGCAAGTTTTTATGATAAAAATAAAACCAGCACTCTGAGAAGTTTAGACGAACAGAAATCTGTCAGAAAATATCAAATCGTTAGACGAAAACTACGGATCAATCCAAAAAAGACAGAGTAGCAGATTTAGAACGATGTAGTTCATGAACTAGTGATAATCTTAATTGTCCAAGTTGGACTAAACTAAAATTTGAGTATATCTGTGCAAACGAAGCTGGAAATAGAAGGTTTACCTTCTCCGCCTCAATACAACACATCAAATGGGGTTCGGCATTTAAGTAGAAAAACGTTACTGGGAATACACCTGATGATGATGGCTTTAATAGATGACAAGCGACTACGGATGCAGACGTTGAATTTCCTGTTGTCCTCCACACCTATATTGAAGTGAATTCCAGGAACTGACACCTCAGCTGCCAGTTTTTGTCAGTATAGTTGTGGATGAGAGTCAGGGGTAGAAGTGAGATCTGTCTAACAAAGAAAGCGGAGAAATGAAGCGGAACTTCACAAAATGGAGTAAGTCCTAATAATTTTGAGAAAATTTGGAGTCCACATTACAGTGACTTTTAGATTCTGTCATATCAGCGGGCAATTTATGAGTAACAGTTATTGAGAAGCTGTTAATTTTGAGTCATTTTAAGTTGAGACAGGTGAAGGTTTATATTTTTCTTAGTTTTATCTTCAGCAAGTGATGGACAATTGGATCAATGAGTTAGTAACACAAATAAGTGATTTAAATTGTTTTACAAGATGAAATTGTGTTAATTAATTCACGTTATGATAGGTATTAAAGAACCTGTGTCTAATGAAAACCGAATACTGCATTTGGCCAACCACCAATTTCGAAGTCAGATAGAGCTTTCAGTGGATTACTGACTGTTAACTGAAGACGAAGCTTGTTCAAAACATGAAAAAGTGTAATCAGCGTTCACTCATGGATTTTCTCTCCACAACTGGGTAACCAAAAATGTGTACTGGTTGAGTTTGATTGCTTTATTCTGTGGATAATTTCGTGAATGTAACTCATTTACTGTTGTATAGTGCTGAACCGTTTGCTGTCTATATTTTGCCACCTTAGTACTAAATCGTTGAAAGAACCATTACAGATAAAACTACGTAAATACGCCGTTAACTACATGCATCATCAGGGGTCTTTTCTTTCAAGCAAATGTTAGAAGTTCAAGATGATGTGTTACTAATGCAGGACTGTCACGATTTTCAACCCATGTCAACGAAATTGCTAGCAATACACACTATGGTGCATAACATGTTTGACCAAACCTATCATCCTAATTTGATCCTCATATTGTGGTCAGTAGTTGTGGTTGACTGGGCGATTGCTGTTTATTCTGTGGATGTGGTCGGTTAAGCTGAGCGTTAGTTACACGTCAGTGGTTGAACGTTCGTAGTTGTTAACTTGAGCATGTCTGCCGTAAAATTGGGGGACTTAATGGTCAGCTGCGTTGATTACTAAAACGTGGTCTGATGTAGGATTGCGGCCGTAAAAAGGACATAACCTACTAACAACCTCGGCTACAGACAAAATTAGCGTCTGGTGCCTCTTTTCGAAAGGAGTTGACTAAAAATGTGCGGCAATGAAACAGCCGCAATCGGTCGAATGCAATGTTCAACTTTAATAAAGCAAAATCTTTTATTACTCACTAGTACTCAAAATTTCGCCGAATAAGTTTACTGGTTAATGTGACCTCAACTTTGACAGAAGTCTTAGACGCATGATCATCAATTAGGGTTAACAGGACGATTGCTGTTACTGTTGCCAAAGTGATCGGACGTGCTAAGCCTTGTTTACAAGTCGTTGCAATCGAATGTTCATATATTTCAATCCATCCATGTCATTTACTTAATAGTGAGATAGGTTGGGACCAGTAGTGGTCAATACATGAGCTACTTGTATAAGATTGTTCTATTCGCATCTACATCCTAAGTACGAGAAGGATGTGAACCAATACCGGGCTCTAGTAAGAGCGAACTCAAGTTTAGTACTTCTATCTAAAAAGACTAATTGAAAAATCTGCCTGAATGCCAAAACTGTGATCAAATGTACACGATGTTCACCTGATATGAAACAAGTATATTCCATTAATTATTAGGAATCCAATTTAGTTACATCTGTTTTATCCAAATTAAGTCAGATTGTGGTAACAATTCTTTCATTAAAGCAGGGTTAATTCTTTCAAATGAAGCAAGCAAATTACTGCAGCATGTGGTTTGATGTTAACGTGTGTCTCATTCCAAAAGAATGTAACATAAAGCCCATTTGCATACCGCCTTTCTCGCATAAGTGGTTTGTCCCTTTAAAATTGTATTACGCGAAGTAATCCACAACTTCAGACAATTCGGAGTAAATCCGAAGGAATATCGTCAAAAAACACGGATGGGACCGACGCACCACAGTATATGTCCTCAAAAGAACGATCTTTATAAAGAAAATTGAAGTGACTAACGGACGTTTCCGGACATTAATTGCTTGCATCTAAACACAGGTCACAGTTTCATAAGTTTGGAGCAGTCTACTCTCGCATTTGGTCGCAAGCCTTTGCAGTCAGGTGAGAAGCTTCCCAGCCAGTCCTTAGTTTCGCGAGAGAAAGCACTAGTACCTCGAGTTTCGCTCTAAACCATTACGAGCTCGTCAGTAGTAGTGCACAACCTGTGTTACCACAGCTGTGGTTAGAACTCCGGCCACACTTTCATGAGGCAACCGTGCAGACCACTGTACCACTGAACTCAAACTAGGCACGGCCGCATTATCATTTCCAGTCTAGTGCTTCTTTTCAAAAGAGGCTGGCTAAAAAGTCTATCTGAATACAAAGACTGCGATCAAGTGTCAGTGATGTTCCACTTGAAATTAACCAAATCCCCGACTACTGTGAGTCACGAAGGTTTGTGTCAGGATTGTTAATCGAAATACACTTCACCTCAGCTCTTAGTTTTTGCGCCAGAATTGCACTCGAAATGGACTTCACCTCGCCCTTAGTCAGCCATGTGGGGTGGTGCTCACGTATCCTCTGAGAAAGGCGCCTGGTTGTGCGACCGACGTAACCTGCTCCACAGGAGCATGTGAAAGAATAAACACAAAATGAGGTCACACATTTAGGCAACGTATCTTTGAGTTGTACGTGGATTACCGAGTCAGGATCTGAACGAGATTCGCAGTTGTGCCGCACTATAGGTCTTTTCAATTGCGTTACTTAGTCTACGAGTCACCAGTTCAGCCAACGCCTCGCCTTTGTAGTCTAGCGTCATGTGAGTAGATTGTTGTTGTGTACACCTGATGATAACTACGTTTTGGTAAAGACAAGAATCTCCGATTGACGGTCGTCGACTAGTGTTTTAAGACGGGAATACCGTTGATACATGGCTTGCTTATTCACATATTTAACACAAAGAGTAAATTCTTCAATACAACATCGATCACAAACACTCGTTTGTACACAACAATAATCCCTGGACACCACGTTACTTTCTGTCAGATTGCAGTCCAATGTTTCTTCCGGCCTTTTTTCTCTGTCACTTTCCTACCTAAATACATGTCTCTACCTATCTATTAACAGGTAGTCTGGTGTTACTGTTCACCCTCAGTACACTAGCACCTGCACTTCTTACAGCACGTCAATTACATTGTGAAAGCTTCTGAGATCCATCTCAGTTAAGCTGAAATCACGATCCTGGGATTGTGAGCCAGCAACACTAGGTTCAAACAGCGGAATGGGGTCATCAGCACATTATCTGAAGTTCCACAATTAAAATCCTCCTCCAACTCTCTGATCGTAAGTCGTAAAGCGCGTCATTACGCTTGAGACTGTTAACATGACCAAGATCCACGTCGAGGCTTACTACTAATCCTTTGATTCCGAAGGTGTATAGACTAAGTTAAGTTTACTGAAAACTGTCCCCAGCAGGCTGGGTGATGAAGTTAAACAGACTTTCAAACTGTTATTCAGCTGCAAACGTTTGCGGATTATAATGCCTGATAACACTGAAAACAAAAGCCTTGATATACGAATTTTAAAACAGACCATATTGGTCAAAATGTGGTCTGTCCGGATTTTCTTCGGGGACGTTACGAAAAGTGAGGCTGGAGTCCGTGAAGGAATCCGTACGTATTGGTTTTGTAAACATCTCTAGTGGTAATACGTCAAGTAAGTGGTTCTGGAATGTGTGACAGACAAGTTCAATCACCCAGCGTTCTCTTGGTGCTTGAGTTGTGATGTCGTCCGTTTAACAGTTTTGTATCATTGGAGAAGCTAGAGGGATACGTCTGGTTGGCTGTGGTCGTATCATTCAACGATGGACATTTTTCATCAGGTTCTGTCGTTTTTGAACTGCTATCGCGCAACATGCGATCACCAGGCTAATTTACGGGAAGCAATTGCAGACCTAAAAAGCTGATTACACCAAACCATATATAATACCTATTCTGGTTCATATTTACAAGCCATTTTGTGCAGTTTGTAGCTTACAATGTTCAAGTTAATCACTAGTTACACTTAATTGAGTATGTTTGATGAGTAACTCCTATCCACTTCTCTGATCTATGGTTACAACTTACAATTTCATGTCAGTCAGCACAGCCTTTGTCGTTATGTTCTACGAAGCATCTCAGTATCTTAACAATTCCATTCATTGCAAATTGATACATTCACCAAAAGACCACTTACGTTCATGAGTGTTACAGATAATCATTTTCATTAATATACGTTTAACTTGATTCCAATAGTTTCCACGATGCAGACAACGTTCAATTTGTTAAACTCCGTCAGCATATGTATCAATTCACTTTTTTGCTTCTCTTGGGAATATGCAAGTGTTTCTCAATATTACATGGTACATTTACCATTTATGAAAATGTGGCAAATGGCTTCACTTCAGCATGTCTGTAAAATTCAGACAACGTTATGTTCTGTGCGATATGTCAAGATACAAACTTCCGTGTCATCCAAAATAGGCGATGTTCGTTTTGCCATCCTACCACTCAACTTTATTGAACAAGGCTAGTGTGCATTATGTCCACGTTTTATACAATTAGTCCCTTCGCTAGGGAACATACAATAATGGGTCTGTTATCGGTTACCACCTGTCGTAAGTTGATTCGGTGAATTGGTCAGCTAGTTCACGTGTACATTTCAAGATAAGTTCACAATCCACTTAACATATACTGATGATAAAAATTAACAAGTATCCTAGTGAAAACATGGACAAACTAAAGAAAAGTTTTCGCACGAACCGTGGACCTGCCTACTGTGTGGGCAATAGCACGGGAATTTACAGAGTTGCCTCATAAAAGCGTGGCCGAATTCAAATTGGCACCGGTAAGAATATGCGCGACTGACCGGTTCAGACAGCGTGATTTTTGGGTTTACTGCTAGCAGAAGACTACGTAGAAGTGTAAAAACTGTTTACATTAGTGAGTGATGTCCACTTAATAGCGTATCTGTAAAACTCAGTTCCCTTTAACCAATTGACCTTGCTTGACTGAGACTAAATGTTGCAATATGTAAATATTTCGTCTGTTCTCCTCAGTCGCAAACGTAAAACAGAGAAGCTATGTGGATTGGACAAGTCGAAACAGACGAGATGTGAAAACACATTTATCCTTACACTATGTAAGTAAGACCATGACAACTTGTTGGGTTGCTACAACCATTCTTATGCATATAACGAAGCCTGATTGGTTCGGCTAACCCTAGCTTTGTCGGAGGACAGCATTTCCGAGTGCCAGCTGCATGCCAATATTGTGAATGTGTCAACCTGTCTTGTTGCTGTCATGTGTCTGGCAATTCATGATGTCGGATATCGAGCAACAGGTTTACCTGATTCAGATTGCTGTGTTGTCCACTGATTTGGAGAGTGTTGTGCTGGTCCCAGTAAGAACTGTCCATCTGTTTCGCTAATGAGAAAGCCACTGGCACCGTAGATGAACTGGTGGACAACATGGAAGACAGAATAGTTAGACGGACCGCGTTCACGATTACGTAGATCTGGTCAGTTGGTTGTTTGAACCGAGCACAACACCGAAGCTTCATACGCCCAATCTGGAAGGGACTTCTGCTAATGTTTCATATCGTTAGCCAGATAGCCCACCCTGAATTGCAACTGGTTCTGTTCGACACAGGCTAGCTGAATAATGTGCCTGTAACATAAAATGTGTGTTATGAAATTTAAATTACCGAAGCTAAACTCTCCAAACTTCATTCACTACCTTCAAGTTCACTCAACTTGCTGGTTACTGTATGACCACACAGGACTACCTTCCACAGTCAACGATTCGCTAGCATTCACAGCACTTCCAGTTTTCTCAGCCAAATTGCCAACTACTGGTCTGTATGACTTCATTTTGTCAAGGGGTTGTTCAGTTATCTTTTGCTGCAAAGTTCTCAGAATACTGTTCGTCATAGCAGTGCACTACCTCTGGGGCAACAGTGCGATCTGGTCTATATGCGAATGCGTTTATGATAGCAGTATTTCACCTAAGTCTTTCAGGCAGTAAGATCACAGAAGGACGCAGCCTTGAATCCAACCAACTAGCTAACAGCTCGACATTTTAAAGGTGAAGGGTTTCGCCATCAGGACTCCAAGTCCACGGTGAGCACAGTCACTAAATGCACCCTAACTGTACGACGCTGGAACTTACGTGGCCCCCGGATGCAGTAATCTTCTAGGCCGCGTGAGTCATCAACGCACGAAAATTGAACCGTTAACACGGTGAAGATCAATTTGCATGGAACAGAACTAACGGAACTGTACATTTTTCAGCAATATGTTCCCAGACTCTCTGGAAAACCATTCGTCTTTAATTCACAGACCTACACAGGAGTAATTTGCGGAGTTTTCCTTTTCGCCCTTTGTGTTACCTTATCCAGAACGTTCTGTCTGGAACTCAAATTCCATACAATCTTATTGTTATGGAATCCACATTTTTGAACTTCCAAGAGATAGGGATTTCCGACTGATATATGTTTTCCATCCTGATAACCGCCACTTGGCTGAGTCGGATGGTTTACTGCAGATACGAGGTGTCTGAATGTAACAATATGCAGTGCGGACCACGTGAGTCAGGGAGACGTGTGTGTAGACTTTTTGGCTCA
>LOND01010369.1:1707-14903 GCA_014220965.1 Paragonimus kellicotti
TGATTCCACTATTGAATTACAGTGGTGTGAGTAGTATAGCATGATCGCACTTACTCACTACGGCTACCAAACATTACTGTTGTTCGTTCTCTTCACCGGAACTTTGAGACTTTCCTAATTCGTCCTGCAACGCGGTATTTGATACACATTAGGTGATCGATGCTGAACGCACTTTGTTTGTCTGGAACCGAATGGCTTAGACTCGGTGAGTGATACTTATACCTAGATCGATGACGGGTAGATCATTATCATGTTTAGCGGCATGGATGTTCGCGAACTTCCCAACCAGGTTATCCGCATCTTCTAACCTTGTTTCGCGGGATTGTGGAGACTTTCATAGTCCGTGTCCACGCCCACTTCCACCTGCCCTACGGTTTCTTCCAACCACTGGCACTCATACTGAACAGTACGCGGTGTGGAAGACGTCCTGTCGACATCCGGATTACACGACCTGACCAGAGAATGTTGCGTACTTTGACTCCCCCCGTTATCGGTCGCGGACTTGCACATTTCCTGCATACTCGTCAGCTGACTTTCGTATTGTTCACACAGTTGGCCTATTTCATACTAATTAGCTGCCGAAGGTAACGGTGGTTCAGTACCGGGAGTCTGAATGCATCTTCCACACGAATTAGGCAGGCCTCTGATTCATGGAGCAAAATCGAGTATGCGATTACGCACGCAATATAAACTCTGTCTTTAATCGAAATTGGACGTATTTGCGACGTCACAGAGGTGACAGTGGTTGACGAATGCATTGCATGGTTTAGATATCCTCGTGGACACATTACTTCATCAATTCTAAAGGCTGATGAGATGACACTACCCATGTAATGAGGCGATCGACGATCTCTAGCGGCCTGCCTGCAATAACGAAGGCAGGGTTAGTGCTAACCTACTCTTATAACAACAGTTTAAATTTTGAAGGCACAAAGTGCACATTATGCGGACCAGCCATACCATCTCATCGATTCGGCATGATCTGCATTTTCTCTGCAGAAGAACTAAGTGAAAGGAGTGTCGTCCAACTACCCAATATTCATCAGCTTGCCTTCGTGCCAAAGCTTTATTCCGAAACCCTCTGAACATCCGAATTCTTTAAAAACTTAATGCATCACAAAGTTGAGAAAAGTCGTGGTCGTCCTTTCCCGTATATCCCCGCTTGGTGTAGAATAACCTCGAAATGTCTCTCCCTAAATACATTCGCGACAGAACAACATGTGCTATATCGTTGTATTCTACTTTATGGGACATGTGATATTTGGAGGCGTACCTTTTGACGATGCAGTCAAGACGAATCACGTAAGATTGATCAGCTGATCCAGGTTTGGTTGGATTGGTCTGTATAATTCCACTGAAGCAGTCGGACTGTAGCCGTGCGATCGAACGCATTTACGCTTCAATGGAACTGTTGTTTTTTTCTTCACTCGTTTGCTTACTGATACCCTCTCAAGTTGACATACCCAAATTTTTTGATTGAATAGTTCTGCGTTGTAACCGCTACGTACGGTAATTGTTTTACCATTTATATCTTTTCAGTCCTTATGGCCTAGTTCTGATCCGTTTCCCAGTAAACAGTATCACAGCGTATTCCCTCCTTCTCGGTTCTGGGCCAAACAATTGAACGTGGAATAAAAAGGGACCATCCAACAAGTGGCGAGTGAAATAGAATGGCTACCAACCATGACTCCACTACGCTACGGCAAAACTGCCATTCATTACCCACGACTACTTATTCACTCGGACGGGGAACACGGTTTACCTCCCTCAGCCCGGAACGCACCCGATTACCAAGCAGCGGTGGATCCAGACTGTTCCGTTCCTACCCTAAATTTCTTAATTCGCTTTACAACTCGGTACGTGATGCTCACTAGGTGGTCGAAGCTAAGTGTATTTGGTTCACCTTGAACTGGATGACTGGTACTCAATGTGTGATCTGTATCCAGGGTAATTGGCGGGTAGTTCATTAGGATATAACGACGTGAGAATGTATTGGAATGGGCTGTCGTGTGCCTGGACAACACTTTAACGGCTGTCAACACATTCTCATTAAATCCTATTTTGTAACGCACATCTAAACGCTCAAGGAAGCCGAAGTTGTTACCTAAACAGGAAACAAGAAGACTCGAATAAATCCCAGCGCCTCGCAACTGGAGGGGACACTGAAGCTTTGTCAGTGGAACGAATTCAACAAATAAATAATACACCAAATTCATCTGAACCCGAGGCATCTACCATTACTCACTCACTGAAACGCATCCATCAAAATGTGGGGAACGTCACGTAATTTAGGTTTTCCGTTGGATTAGTGTTCCGTTCAATTGTGAAAAGAAGCTCAAATCCGGAAGTCCCGCTGACTGATATTTCCACTGGCTTGACCTGCGGAAGGAACTGTGATACCTCCTTTTCGAAAAATGTTAGAAGTTTTCGTTGATGGTTTTACAATGAATTTTCTCCGCAGAAACAACGGAGACGATAATAGTGGACGGAATGGAGACGATAGATTTTAACATCAACACGCCTTTTGCCTTCTTGCATCTCGGATCCCGGTTGAAAATGGTATCTTTCAACAGATCATTGCCTCGATGCATATACCTGTGCTGTGCAGACCGTGATTTTAATATAAAAAATATCAATTATTTTGACTGACCGGCACGCAGGCGTGACCAGAAGAAGGTGTAGCAAAAGTGGACACAATTTCATCGTTTAGAGGGGTTGAATAGCATACTTCATAAGGAACGGTGCAATATGGATGGCCGGATTACAGAACTCTACTATGTACATCACGCATACACAGCTTAATCCACTGGTAAAAAGACACAGGTGACCTATAATTTATGGAACCCTGTGGATTTTGGTTGTGATTGTTGATTTCCAAAAATGCGGGATGGTTATTTTGCGTTCTTCTGTGTTTAGTGGTTGCTGTTAGTTCAAATGTGCTTCGATTGTAGAAACACTGGTTTCAAACGTTGTGTTTCGTGTTGACACATAGGCCTGCAGAAATAAACTTAGTAAGGTAAAATCTGGCCTAGATAATGCAAACATGAGTGACCTCACAAGTGTTATACGCGCTGCGTGGTATCAGACATACAAAGAATGTTATGGCGTGGGACACATTCGAACGGCTGCCAAACGGGATTATCAGTGAAGGGGTGCGCAGCCACTATTTCCAGGTATTTGCAAGAGGCGCCGACTTTCTCTTTTTTGGTATTGTAGATGTTCAAGTTGTGTATCTACTTTCCACTGATGTCACACTTGTCCGAGAGTTTGTGTCAGCTGGCTATGTCATCAGTCTCTCTTGTAGTGTAGAATGTCAGCTCCCGATGTTGTTTGCTACCACGTATTTTGGTAGGTGACTGAATGAGCACCGCTGAGCTGTCATGTTGGTTATCAGTTGAAAGTCCAATTGTAAGTCATTCATACAACCATGTGTATAGCATGAATGGACCGGCTAACTGATCGCACATGTGACGGCAGTACGTAATTACTAATGTCCCCTCGTGTGGGAAATGAGTGAATGGTCAAATTTCAAAGTTGAGTAGCAGTTTAGTATTTAACAAGTTGGAAGCCCCCGTAGCTTAGTTGGTTAGAGCGCTGTACTTATAATGCGAAGGTCGAGAGTTCGAGCCTCTCTCGGGGCACGTTGTTTTCTCGTTTGAAGTACAGACAGCGGTGACTCTAATCACCAGTACACCGACCTTCTGCATATCGCGCAAAGTTTGGACCTTGTATATGGCCTGGAGACTTGGACGCTCAAGTAGGTAGACTAAGTGTTGATGAGTGATCGATCAATTATGGGTGATGTTCAACTTGAGACTAAGTGTTGACTTGAGTGGTGGTTACTTTCGCGGCACTGTTCGGACTGATAATGGCGAACGGGTGTTGCAGTTCTGTACTGATAATGGCCTGTTCCTGGCGGGTACTAGGTATTGACATTCTAGACATCAGTGAGCCATCTGGTGACACTCAACCACTAATTCAGTTGTGAGCACAGATTACACCGATGGTCGTCAACGGTTGAAGGTTGTAAATCAAGAGATGCGGTTGTATGGATCCGATCGTGCACTGGCATTTGCCAGACCTGCTCTTCGTTTATTTGGAGACGTTTCTGTATCAACACGATCGACCAATCAAGATACCATCTAACTTGCCAAGCGCACGTCTTATGGTGTAGGTTTCATCACTGGAATGCAGAACTGTCACTCTCGAATGAGCAAAGCACAACACAGATTGTGGCAAGAGATAATCTCAACTATTGTTTTTGTTTCAAGGTTATTTATTAGCAGAAGTAGTAGTGAAATGAAGAATTAATTGCTCGAAACTTCAGCTCTTTACGTTTTGTCAGCCTGTAGTTCCCTTTTTATAACGAGACTAATTGAAGTTGTTTTATTCAATATTTTAAAACAAATTCGATGCTACGCTCAAGTGCCATCTGGACTGGTCACTTCGTTGACATATCAGTTTGTTCGATTGGTCGAAACCGATTGGCTGTAGCCTTCCGCGACCCATTGCTTCAATTCGTATCGATGAGTTTCCAATCCAATTCTTTTCGCCCCTTTTTCGTAACCTAAGCTAATGCTATGTTCATAACAGTAGATGCTGTCAACTGGAAGACAGCGCATATAGCGAGAAAATGCGATAAACGATGAATTCGAGGGACATGATCAATATGTACATTTGACATGTGGTATGCTTCGATCGACTAGCATATCAGTCGCATTTCTGTTTCCATTCATGCCTCATTTCTTTACCGTTTGACCAAACTCTCTAGCTTGTTTGCTTTTTTTGTTCTATTTTTTGTCCATACTTACTATTCCTCAACACAGGTTAAGGCGCTCGTAAACACTGTGAACATTCTCTAACCAGTAAAAGTTTACCGATTCCAATTTTAAAACAATTGGTCAGCTAAATCTATTTGGAAACCCATTTGGCGAGAGAATGTGGCAGTATTATTTTTGCATTGTCAGTTGTTGTACAGTAAGGATGTATGTTGTACTGGAGATTGATGAAAGTACCATTCTACAGTTTTCGTCGTCTGGTTTGTGATTCAGAATGTGACGGAGAGAATACCACGATGAATATAAGTTGTTATGTCTCAGTTGTCGGTACTTTTCATACAATCTATACATTATTTTTGACGTATGTTTACGCAGTCTCATCCATCACGACTGATATTTAGTCAGAATTCTCATTTTATAGTCTGTCCGAACATGCAATGTGCGAAACGATTAGCAGACCAGCAATCTTTTGCAGTATCTTGATCAATTTTCAATCTATAATTTGTTTTTGCAAATAGTGCAAAAAGAAAACGGATACTGTTAGCACAAGGTTCCGGTTATCTAAGCAAAATCGATCCAGACAGCATCGCAGAGTAAGAGTGGAGCAACATTATGAAGCTACTGTTGCGACTCAAAACGCGGATGCACAAGGATTGTTATTCGGCGAACGCGTGGGTTTGCGTTTCAACAAGACAAAACGAAACACTAACTGCATACGGTATTCGGCCCCGACCGCCACGGCTGCCACAGACGTCAACGCTCAGTTCGTTTACGTTCCCTTACGTACCAAGAGTCATTTCATGCAATGCCGCACTCCAATAATTCTTCCTGTATTTTTCCTGCAACTATTCTGGTGCCAAAATATATGCTCTGGTTCCACTACTGAATTACAGTGGTGTGAGTAGTATCTGTCTCTTCGCACTTCCACCTACGGCACAAACATTATGTGTTCGTTCTTCACCGAACTTTTGAAACTTCCTAACTTCCTGCACATGGTATTTGACACATTAGGTGATCGATGGCTGAGCACTTTGTTGTCTGGACCCGAATGGTTTAGCTCGTGGTTACTGATCATCTTAGTTCGATGAGGGTAGATCATTATCATGTTTGCGCATGGGTGTGTCGCGAACTTCCAACAGTATCCGCATCTTCTAACCTTGTTTCGCGGGATTGTGGAGACTTTCATAGTCCGTGTCCACGCCCACTTCCACCTGCCTACGGTTTCTTCCAACCACTGGCACTCATACTGAACAGTACGCGGTGTGGAAGACGTCCTGTCGACTCCGGATTACAGCGACCGACCAGAGAAGATGTGCGTACTTTGACTCCCGTTATCCGGTCGGGGACTTGCACATTTCCTGCATACTCGTCAGCTGACTTTCGTATTGTTCACACAGTTGGCCTATTTCATACTAATTAGCTGCCGAAGGTAACGGTGGTTCAGTACCGGGAGTCTGAATGCATCTTCCACACGAATTAGGCAGGCCTCTGATTCATGGAGCAAAATCGAGTATGCGATTACGCACGCAATATAAATCTGTCTTTAATCGAAATTGGACGTATTTGCGACGTCACAGAGGTGACAGTGGTTGACGAATGCATTGCATGGTTTAGATATCCTCGTGGACACATTACTTCATCAATTCTAAAGTGATGAGATGACCTACCATGTAAGGGCGATCGACGATCTCTAGCGGCCTGCCTGCAATAACGAAGGCAGGGTTAGTGCTAACCTACTCTTATAACAACAGTTTAAATTTTGAAGGCACAAAGTGCACATTATGCGGACCAGCCATACCATCTCATCGATTCGCATGATCTGCATTTTCTCTGCAGAAGAACTAAGTGAAAGGAGTGTCGTCCAACTACCCAATATTCATCAGCTTGCCTTCGTGCCAAAGCTTTATTCCGAAACCCTCTGAACATCCGAATTCTTAAAACTTAATTCATCAAAGTTGAGAAAAGTCGTGGTCGTCCTTTCCCGTATATCCCCGCTTGGTGTAGAATAACCTCGAAATGTCTCTCCCTAAATACATACTTTTTGATATCGTGACGCACTATCAGGGCTTCTTGCAAAGGACTGTTGACTGTGTGATAGGCGTTTCCTATTTTCTCGTCTTCTCATTTCAACATAATGCTTTACAATTGAGAACAGATTATCTCTGAGAAAGCGATGGAAGAGTGTGGGCGCAAACTGCGTCATAATCTGAGTCGGGGTGGTTACTCAGAATTGGACGACATTCTTTAACGGAGGGGCTCCATCGCAGATGTGTGCGATATGATCTGTTTGCTCTCATGATTGAGTGGCATATTGCGATCCCGAGATGACGTGTTTTGAAAAGCGCAGTCTAATATATGGAGCCCGTGAGATTCGCGTAATTGCAACAGTCGAACGTCGTCGTCAGGACCCAACACCCGAATACCGGGCAAACCACCAAGCAGCTTCTCTTCCGGAGAAATATGACTAAAGTTTGCGTTTACACCATTAGCAAATACAGTGAGGTCTAAGGGTTTACTTTGTTTCAGAACATTAAAGTGTATTGTAGAACGCGTTTTCGAACCCCATTCATTGCAAGCATATGCAAATATGACAAATCAACAAAGTCTTTCTAGACTGTGTAGACGGACTTTGACTGAAGTGATAAGTCTGACGCTGATCGGGCAACCCTTCACCTGGATCCATTCGAACAAGCTTTGCCCCCTCCTAGAATTCAGTGAGATCTTCAGTCCCGCTTGACCGCGAAATTCCAAGTGGATGAAAACGCTGAAATCCTAACAGTCTATTTCGGAGAGGCTACACATGATGTTTCAGACTCGAGTGTGTCTCCGTCAGGGTAACTTACCGACCTGTTTGTTGGAGAGAGCGAACAATACGATCATTCGTATTTGCTGGTTGTCTTGATCGGGAAGAATGTAAAGGTGAGTAACTTGTCCGTCGAGGTGAAGATAACTTCAGTCGCTTTTCAGCCGTGAAATAGCTCAGTATGGTTTACTGACCCAGCCTCCTGACCCACAAAACAACAGAAATTAGGGGGAATCTACCCTGAGTCAATTATCTAAGCATCTGACTCACGCGGTAGTGAGAGACAAACCTATACCGGGAACAACGTGAATAGGACATTAATGTGTGATTCTGACTGCTTCTTCATGTAGGAGAGATTCGAAACTTGTGAATAATACCAATAGATTTTAACAGTATTGGATGATACATCGACGATGATACATAATACGGAAAAGAGCGTTCCTGCAACCGCGAAAATATAGTTTTGCTCTAGCTGGGGTCTATCTGTCTACTCGTACACTCCTAGGCAGTCGGCGGTGCGACATACAACCCTAAAGATTGATCTGTCTGACCTAGTTGTATCTGCGAAGGTCGAAGCTCTAGTTGGCATAAATATCCGGGTCAGCGCATTGCATGTGACCACCACATCCAGACAGCAGAACCCGTAGCAAGTGATCTCACGGTAGCTAGAGCCGACTACTTCGCATCAGTACGTTCAGAGCGGCACCTGGAATACAGTGACACAAAATTGACAATGGGATACTCCGTTTATATATAGTGAACACGGATCACTAACTTGGAACAAGATAAGAGTCCTTGGTGCTTGCCTTTACTGTGTATGATTTATTTTCTAGGGCGCCTCCTTATCTGGATTCAACATAGAGAGAACATTTTCTGTCAGAATCGGTTCACTAACAGGCTGTTACTGCCACCTGGATATCAAGCTCGTCTAATGTGGATAATCAACATGGTGGAAATCTTACAACTGTCGGAAGTCGCGTTGGAACTAATTTAATCAGCAGCGGCAACAACAATCACGGTGAACTAGTTGGGCGACAAGAACCTGAAGGAAATCTAGCTCACAGTGGACGTCACGGCGTTGAAGACAACAGAGCAAGACCAGGAGAAACCTGGAGACCGTTTCACATGTGAGAGGGTTAGGTATTGAAAATATGAGTGCATCATACAACGTAGTACTTTGGTGAATAAAACATTTCGTCGCTGTTCTGGTCACTTACCAAGCTCCGTAGTACTATGTGTGGTTGGTAGAGATGCCATACAAGTGTGGACTACAGTGAACGGGCGATAAAAGAACTGTTTGGTTTTGTAGATCGGATAAGATAGAGGATTACAGCTTTAAACATGCTGGATGACGGTTCCAAGGCTTAGTGTGTACAACTTACGAATCGAGTGTGTGGCACATATCAATTGTTATTTCGTAGTGCAACTTAATATGTCAGTCTAGGTAACTAACCAGATTCTTACTGAAAAAGAAGGTCTTGGAAGCTGTTGAGATTGTGATTGACTTTAAGCAAGGTTAATGAGGTAGTAAATACGAAACTCTGTACACGGATAGCCACAGAAGAGCTCATGTAATTAACTCCGAAGTTGCAATACACCACGATACGAATGTCTATGATGTAGTGAAGGAACAGTTAACTTGCGGAGCTGTTCATAATTTATGACAGATCCTGTGGAGTGTGTATCTGTTTCGAACAGGGTTTCATCAATGATGAAAAAGTTCAGACTGTGTGGATCACAAATGACACCAGTCCATTTTGAGAAAACAGTGAGAAGTCAATCGTGCGATATACCGAATGAAGACCTAATTGAAGAGGTTAATAGTTGGTATAATTCACCGTTTTCGTTGGTGCCGATATTGATCTTCTACCTGGTGGATGACAGATGGGTTTTGATCATGCTGGCGACCAGCTGTTGTTGCTTGACAGTGTTCACGCAACAGACAATGGTAGCCGCTATTTTACGCCCTGCTGCATACTTCTCAATGGTTTTCCGCAGCCTCAAAGTACAAGGTGCTTCTGCTCTGATTATGTAGATTTAATGTTAGGGCGGTAGTAGATGATCTAGGTCAGCTCTGGCGATGTAGATGCATCTCTCCAAAGCTTAGGGGCAGTTTCACTTTACGGCTGCGAAACGTGTTGACTCAGGGTAAAAGAGGTGAACCGTTGTCAAGTAGTTGATCACTGATGGTTGCACCCGACCACTCATATCGCGCGGAACCAATGGATAAATAAATAACGAACGAACTGGACAGTGTAGTTGTGTCTGAGGACGACATTGTGATTTACAGCTATTCCCAGCCTGATTAAGCGGCTCAAGCTGAGGCTGTTTAGATGCAGAGTCGCGGGGGCAGATTTATACAGAAATGCATTCAAGTTCCAACTAACGTGACATCAGTGATGCACTTGGATTGTAAAATGGGAATGAGGGAATGAAATAATTGTCTAAACAAACTGTGAAGGACGAGAACGACTTAATGTCTAAACGTGTACCCGGACAATTTCGCTTGACCGCGAAATTCCAAGTGGATGAAAACGCTGAAATCCTAACAGTCTATTTCGGAGAGGCTACACATGATGTTTCAGACTCGAGTGTGTCTCCGTCAGGGTAACTTACCGACCTGTTTGTTGGAGAGAGCGAACAATAACGATCATTCGTATTTGCTGGTTGTCTTGATGGATGGAATGAAAATGTCACAAAAAAAAAAAACATTAACAGAGAAAAGATCAGTAAGGTGAGTAACTTGTCCGTCGAGGTGAAGATAACTTCAGTCGCTTTTCAGCCGTGAAATAGCTCAGTATGGTTTACTGACCCAGCCTCCTGACCCACAAAACAACAGAAATTAGGGGGAATCTACCCTGAGTCAATTATCTAAGCATCTGACTCACGCGGTAGTGAGAGACAAACCTATACCGGGAACAACGTGAATAGGACATTAATGTGTGATTCTGACTGCTTCTTCATGTAGGAGAGATTCGAAACTTGTGAATAATACCAATAGATTTTAACAGTATTGGATGATACATCGACGATGATACATAATACGGAAAAGAGCGTTCCTGCAACCGCGAAAATATAGTTTTGCTCTAGCTGGGGTCTATCTGTCTACTCGTACACTCCTAGGCAGTCGGCGGTGCGACATACAACCCTAAAGATTGATCTGTCTGACCTAGTTGTATCTGCGAAGGTCGAAGCTCTAGTTGGCATAAATATCCGGGTCAGCGCATTGCATGTGACCACCACATCCAGACAGCAGAACCCGTAGCAAGTGATCTCACGGTAGCTAGAGCCGACTACTTCGCATCAGTACGTTCAGAGCGGCACCTGGAATACAGTGACACAAAATTGACAATGGGATACTCCGTTTATATATAGTGAACACGGATCACTAACTTGGAACAAGATAAGAGTCCTTGGTGCTTGCCTTTACTGTGTATGATTTATTTTCTAGGGCGCCTCCTTATCTGGATTCAACATAGAGAGAACATATTCTGTCAGAATCGGTTCACTAACAGGCTGTTACTGCCACCTGGATATCAAGCTCGTCTAATGTGGATAATCAACATGGTGGAAATCTTACAACTGTCGGAAGTCGCGTTGGAACTAATTTAATCAGCAGCGGCAACAACAATCACGCTGAACTAGTTGGGCGACAAGAACCTGAAGGAAATCTAGCTCACAGTGGACGTCACGGCGTTAAAGACAACAGAGCAAGACCAGGAGAAACCTGGAGACCGTTTCACATGTGAGAGGGTTAGGTATTGAAAATATGAGTGCATCATACAACGTAGTACTTTGGTGAATAAAACATTTCGTCGCTGTTCTGGTCACTTACCAAGCTCCGTAGTACTATGTGTGGTTGGTAGAGATGCCATACAAGTGTGGACTACAGTGAACGGGCGATAAAAGAACTGTTTGGTTTTGTAGATCGGATAAGATAGAGGATTACAGCTTTAAACATGCTGGATGACGGTTCCAAGGCTTAGTGTGTACAACTTACGAATCGAGTGTGTGGCACATATCAATTGTTATTTCGTAGTGCAACTTAATATGTCAGTCTAGGTAACTAACCAGATTCTTACTGAAAAAGAAGGTCTTGGAAGCTGTTGAGATTGTGATTGACTTTAAGCAAGGTTAATGAGGTAGTAAATACGAAACTCTGTACACGGATAGCCACAGAAGAGCTCATGTAATTAACTCCGAAGTTGCAATACACCACGATACGAATGTCTATGATGTAGTGAAGGAACAGTTAACTTGCGGAGCTGTTCATAATTTATGACAGATCCTGTGGAGTGTGTATCTGTTTCGAACAGGGTTTCATCAATGATGAAAAAGTTCAGACTGTGTGGATCACAAATGACACCAGTCCATTTTGAGAAAACAGTGAGAAGTCAGTCGTGCGATATACCGAATGAAGACCTAATTGAAGAGGTTAATAGTTGGTATAATTCACCGTTTTCGTTGGTGCCGATATTGATCTTCTACCTGGTGGATGACAGATGGGTTTTGATCATGCTGGCGACCAGCTGTTGTTGCTTGACAGTGTTCACGCAACAGACAATGGTAGCCGCTATTTTACGCCCTGCTGCATACTTCTCAATGGTTTTCCGCAGCCTCAAAGTACAAGGTGCTTCTGCTCTGATTATGTAGATTTAATGTTAGGGCGGTAGTAGATGATCTAGGTCAGCTCTGGCGATGTAGATGCATCTCTCCAAAGCTTAGGGGCAGTTTCACTTTACGGCTGCGAAACGTGTTGACTCAGGGTAAAAGAGGTGAACCGTTGTCAAGTAGTTGATCACTGATGGTTGCACCGACCACTCATATCGCGCGGAACCAATGGATAAATAAATAACGAACGAACTGGACAGTGCAGTTGTGTGTGAGGACGACATTGTGATTTACAGCTATTCCCAGCCTGATTAAGCGGCTCAAGCTGAGGCTGTTTAGATGCAGAGTCGCGGGGGCAGATTTATACAGAAATGCATTCAAGTTCCAACTAACGTGACATCAGTGATGCACTTGGATTGTAAAATGGGAAATGAGGGAATGAAATAATTGTCTAAACAAACTGTGAAGGACGAGAACGGCTTAATGTCTAAACGTGTACCCGGACAATTTTTTGGCCGCACTGTACAATACAGCTGATTTATACAATATTTTCATGTCTCGGTTGCATATCATATTGAGAAAAATCGGAAGTTTCGAGCGGACGGTTTAAACTCAGACCAAGAATCTGATTGAGCAGCATTAAATAAACTAAGAAACACGAACGGGATAAATTATGTTGCACAGTCATCGATTGAGCCAGACAGTCGAAACTGATTCGTTCACGTGTTGGCACAGGCTAACCCACAACCACTCTTTGTCTGAAACGGTACTTCAGACTTGACTACGTATGGTGATCGTGGATTGAGAGCTAATGGTTCGCGGATGACAACACGCCACAGACACGTGCTCATCGGCATGAGTGACACGACTACAATCAGGAGTGCCCTGATTACTTTGCTGCCATCGGTTTGACGACTGTCAAGCTGACGAACCCTCCGCAATTCAAGCACCAGAGGAACGCGGGGTGATCGGCTCCTGTCTGCCTGACATTTTCTAACCAATTG
>LOND01010370.1:15200-28018 GCA_014220965.1 Paragonimus kellicotti
CCGGTCCATGGTTGCTGGGATGCGGCACCTGTCATGAACGAACGCACTGTAATTGCTGACGAGGTCTAAAAAAGACGGAAAGTTAATGTATTGGATGATATGAACATCTGGATATTGTCGGGCTCAGGACTCCGGCTGTTGTAATCAGAGACGAACCCCAGGCACTTGATTGAACGCACAAGGGATTGGCACTTCTGCCGAGCGTGGAGTCCGTACTGATTGATCTGGTTGAGTGTCCGGTCTAAGCGCCTCATCAGCTGGTTTTCGTTGGCGCCAGTCACCACGATATAGTCCAGATAAGCAGCTATCATTGCGTCGAATAGTTTCATCTTTGTCGCTTCGAGTTGGGACTGTTTTTCTTGCATCATAATCTTGAATTGGTCTGCGGATGACGTCATCCTTGATTGGTATTGTCAGACGGCTAAAACAACCTTGTCGCAGATTGTGTCAGAGAGTACCAGCACCCTGAACGAATGTCCTGACCGGATATTCCAAATCCCAACCGATCGTTTACGAACTAAGAATTACGATACGGCAAAAGAGGACAACGGAGAAGATAAAGACAGCAGTTTACCAGAAGCGCGTGTATTCACCCAAACTTTCGGCTTAACAAGACCAGCGGAAAGACGGCTATGTTCATATTAAATTGTGACCTTCACTGGCACGTGAAGGCAAGAACAGTTATTCGGATGATCATGACCGTATCTCACGATTAACATAAAACAAAATCTGATTTCAGCTTCCTGTTGTTAGGATTAGTTTTATCCTACTCCTACCATGTTTAAACGCAGACGCCTTCTGAATAAGTGCACGAGCATGCTGTTTGCACCGTTTTCTCATAATTCATATCAGGGTAGAATTTACGGCGAACTATCCGACAATTTCGGAACCAAGGTTGATATACGGTAACGCAGTGAGGGATTGTCTGTGGCACTCACATACCAGAGTCGATCCCCTACCTGATGAAACATAACAAGGCAGCAAAGTGTTGTTCGACTCTTTTCAAGCTGTACAGAATACTTGACGATTTTTGCTTGATTGTATGTACTTCAGACTGCGACTTGTAACCTCACTGTGAAAAGTGGTTCCGTATGATCGCTGTGGTTACACAAAGTTAATGTTCGGTAATGAATTTGTGAGGGTTTTTGACCCGTTTATGTACTTAGGAAGTTGCGTCAACAGCGATGGAGGTATATAGAATGAAATATAGGCTCGTATCCCTGGGCTGTGGCGATTTTCACTAACCTAAGGCACCTCTGACGGCAGAGATATCTCTCTGGGGCTTAATGATCCCGCATATAACGCGACGGTAAGGGTCGTATTACTTTACGCCCAACTTTACTTTGCCTTACTTCACGCTCATAATAAAAGACGTGAACCGTCTTCATTTATTTGACCACCAATATCTGTGTGTTCAGTCGCTGGTATTTGGTGGCACCGGCGAGTAAACAACGGTGGGATTAGAACACGGATATATAATGGTGTCTGCCAAGCAAGTTCTTTTGTTTTGTCCTTACGTTTACACAGACTTAGATGGCTAAAATAGATATTAAAAATGCCAGCTGGTCTTCTGCTACACTGAGCACTGTTTATCGTTGCTACGACCTACCGGCTTATAGTTCGAGTTGGATAGATGATGACCTGGCGTAGAGAAATGAAGTCGTTCACCAAGAGACCAGCCCATGTAGGTCGGGTTTACTCCCGGGCTGGGGCCCTCGCGACTCACAGAGTCGGTGGCTTGAGACGTTAGGTGAGATGGCGGCTAATCGAGCTCAGTGGCGTGAATGTTGTCGTTGTTTGGCCGAGTTGTCTGTGAAGTGAGTGCACTTAATGATGCGGGGCAGTGAAAGCCGTAAGGAAGCTGTCTTGCTGATGACGCCTTACTTTCACTTACAGCTCGGTTGTTTGTTTGCAAGGTGTAGGCACCTTGTTGAATGCTTGAATATAGACGTAGCTGTTTTTAGTGCTATTTTTCTGCTTTCTTTTTTCCTCACACAATTAGCATTTTCTTGCATGGTTGTGTGACAGTTAAGCATCAGCGAAACCGCTGTTGTGTTGCTGTCTTTGTTTGAGTCATCGATTCACTACGCCGTGTTCTACACGGGCGAGTGGAGGCTCGGCAGAGAGTGCAAGGCGTGTTAAACTTTACGCTGGTATTCCTGGTCTTGAGGTCTTCAGCTGGAAAAAGCTCATCGTATCAACATTTTCAATACACCTTATTTGTAAGCGCTCACATTTCTGAAGTCTATGTACTAAATTATCGCCTGGTAAATCAAAATTTTTGTTCACTAGCATAGTTTATTTACTTTGTGTTTCAGCGCACATCATCCTCAGCCTAATAAACTTGGCATGGGACATTCTCACGATGTCGTGCAAATTCGACTTCAAGGCGACACGTACTCAAGCTCCGAATCTGTCGGTGCTGATTTATATCATTCAATGGTCGGGACCGGTGCTCCTTACTATATTGATTCCACCTCTGGCGTGGATACCTCAGGTGGTGCTATCACGTTAACTGGTAGCGCCGGGCTAATGGCATTTGAAGATGAGCTTGCCTCTTCTGGTCTAGATAGCAGTGAACTAGTTCAGCTGTTAGGTGGCAGTCAGGCGATCGCACAGCTATCGGATACACAGCTGGAGGAACTCGGCCGTGCACAGTTTACTATCGTTGATCCACGTGTCGATAACGAACTGGGTGAGTTGGCCTGTATTTACTTTGCTACATACATTGCTAAAGTGTTTTTCCGAGGTAACTTGAGTCAGTTATGGTTATTCCAATCCTACCGCCGTTAAGGCTGTTATTTTGTGCTACACCGTTACGTTTGAACCATAAGTGGAAATACTAACTATTTGTTCATTTATGGACAGCAACGAAATAGCATTTTGATGTTTTTTGATCATATTGTTCTGATTACTTATGTCAGAACGTTTTCTTATATACATTGTCATGTTCTACTGAGCAGCGAAGGTTAACTGGAAATTTTGTGTAGAATGTGTACACATGTTATGTTATCTTCCACCGCTGTAGATAGGGCCTCAACATGCAGTGAACGGAAATGTTAACGAATTTTTGCCGACCCTATGTGTTCTCGATATCATTCCTGGTAAAGGTAACGTGCCTTGCCTAGGAAGCTGGCCCATGAGACGGCTGTTGCTCAAGTTTAAACTTGTAAATATTCTCGACATTATTGATCTCTCCTCTTTCAATGATGTTAGTGATCGTTTTATTGCTATTGGAAATAAGTAGTTAAGCTCAGAGTTCTCAAATATTATGAACGTTCTCCGCCAAATTTTATTGAATCGTCATCGTCGTTAGCATTACTTCAACTTTTTAGATTGATACACACTTGTTACAGGTGTACAGAGGTGAAAAGGTTTTCGCTTGTAGACGGAAGTTTCCTACATCTTGTAACCTAACAACCAAGATGTGGTTTTCATTGTTTCGCCTAATTACCTGTAACTACTTCATACACAATCCGGTTAAACATCGGTGGCGTCTACCCCATTGAACTCATCTGGCCATCATGTCCATTAGTGTTCCCGGCTAAACGCCAGGTAAGTCGTGAGAGCGCAAGCCAAGTAGAAGAGCACGGCTTGCCGTTCCCACTTTAGTAGTTGTTACTTTCCCTTCCACTTTCGAAGTCATCGATTGGCCACTGGTGGCTCGACAAAGAGCCCATGGCAGCGTACAGGACGGATTGGAATTCTACTATCCAGTCATTATTTAGATTCATACGTTTTCAGGAATTATGCATGTCAATCGAATACCTTCGTTTGTGTGTGGACAGTCTCAAGTTCGATTCGCTCGTCACCAGTGTTTGCGTGGGAACAATCTTGTATATTCTTTATCCGTTGGAACAAGTTTCTAATAGATGCTTATCGACTTCTTTTGCACCCACAGCTAGCTGTCCGCTGTCTCTGTTTGTTGAGGAGGACGATCGTCCATTAGACGAAGCTGAAATTCTCTGGGTTACTCGTGCCAAAACTCTGGAACGTGTTCGTGTCCTCTCCGTGCCAGCTTGTGGTTATACTAGTATCAACGCAATGCATTTGGCCCGTTGTGTAAATTTGCGCGAACTTGATCTTTCCGAAAATGCGCTCCGCGTGTTTCCACGACGGTTGCACCTACCTAGGTTGCGACGGTTAAGTTTAACTGGGAATCGGTTCATTCACTTACCACTAATCGAACAATTTCCGCAGTTGGTGCGACTGACTATTGATGATAAACTGAAGCAGGTTGGTTTTCTTCATAGTACTCTTAGTTTGTAATGTTTTCCTTATGTGTCATTCTAGTTAGCCGGTGAGTTCTAATCATCTTCGATTTTCCATGGAATTAATAGGTGCTCAATTGTGCAAATCGCCGTTTCCAGTAATTCTTTTAAGGCTTTTACGATTACCTGTGCTATATACGAATTATATGTGAATATCAGAACAGGTCACATAAGACACTTAGTATCACTGGTTCGGTTGACTGGTTTCAATTGTGTACATCAAAATAAGGGGGAGAAACGGATCTTTTCTTGATATAGCTTTGCCCCACTTGCTGGGTGAGCCAATTCAAGGATCATTCCACAATAAAGGACATGATTCGGTCAATGTACTTCCACAGCTTTTTTCCTCTGAAGTGTAGACGGTGCTTGGGCTGGTACTTAGAACAGCTCGGAAGCTTGGTGTGTTGAATACCGTGCGGGACGTATGTTCGAGGTGGTTATCTCTGAAGCTTCTTAGATTGAAATGTTAATAAAAAACGAAGCACGAAATCATCCAAACGGAGGATCTATTCTGTCATCCAGAAGGGAAGTTTCTAACGAGTAGAATTTTGAGTACAGTTGAGAGTGTCTACGTTATGGTATGAGTCGTCTTATAATAGCTTAGGTACCCGATATTCCTGACGCAATTGGTTCCCACCGGATTGACACTGGCCATCAAGTAATGCCGGATTATTCATTCTAAATCACTGCCGGATGCTGTCGTAGCGTGACTGTCGAAAGCGGTCAAGACTATTGCTGTCATACTCTACAGCTCACGAGCAAAACAGTTCATACAAACTCTACCTCCTTGATCTGTTATCGCTAATTCTGTTGAACCCCGAGCGATCTTGAACTACCCGATTCTGAGCACGCGACCGACGGCAGATACGTGTACTACTCTAACGCATTCGCCAACGCAATTTTCTTCCGGTAGACTGGTCGCTCCATGTCTGTGATATTTGATGACCCATGTGATGTGTTTCGTTTTCCATATCTGATTCGCCCATATTTCCTGTAATTGTAAAAGCCTGATTAGAGTAACAGAATACGGTTACTTACCTACCTACCTACGACTTCTGGTTATTCAGTTACTCTTTTCCCGCTTATCGATGGACAAGATGATCGATACCATTTCTATTTTGACGATTTTTAACGGACTTATGAGTTTATCTTGGATTTGATTATTTTTTGTCTTCGTTTGGTATTTAATTTGATTCTTTTCTGCTTATTCGACGGACTAGCAGATCCAGTAGGTGTCCATTTTTAAAAAATGTTCTGTTCCTCGTTTTGGTTACTGTGTTACCACTTTTCAAGGAGTTACTCGGTTTGACATTCATTGACTTTTTTTCATCACGGAAGTGTGATAACTAGTTGCATTAGGGTAATTTATTGCCTGTGCTGATCGCATCCTTGCTTCACCGTCATCTGTGGTACATCCTCGGCGACGTAACGTTTGTGCCAATTAGCACTACTGAAGAGGTTGCTCCCAAAAAACATTCGCTGTTACTTGTTCTGTATATGCTGAGGCACCACCCCATCGGATCAGTCATTTTCGTATACTCAATGGATCCTTCTAATTCATGATTTTACAGTTTGCAACATCTGGTTGAAAACTGTAAGATGTGACGGCGAATCATTATAACTTACGCACATGCGTAAGGAAGTTGTTACACCTTAAGTTATTCCACTTCACTGTTACGATGAGCGGCAGTTCGAACCGCGATACCTTCTGGTAAGGTTAATTATAGTCTTTATGTGACAATGATTAGTGTTACATTATCCGTATCGACGAACTATGAATTGAGTTCATGTCATTCGAATATGTGTACTCTACACAATTTTTGTCCTTAAACCGCTCAGTTTTTGAGCGATTTACCTTTTGTTCACTTTTTTGTCCATCATAGCTTCTCAATCCACAAATGCTAGCATACTTTTGCCCAAAACTGAAATTTATCAATGGTCAATATTTCGACGAGGTTCGCACGGACTTTACTGTGCGCATCATACAAGAGGCCAGAGCTATTGTGGAACCACACGTAAGTTTTCAGCGAGTCTGGCTGTTCTCGAAAGCGTAATGAATTTGCTATTGTCTCGAGCTAGGATTTCCTACCGTTTTAAAATACAGGTTCATCATACATTTGGCTTCAGTGGAGGTTATCAAGGGATCAAATCAATAATCTTACCAGATGAGTCGGTGTGAATTAGGAGTATCTAAGTTGTTATTGTTTGTTTGGGATATAGGTTTGCGCTGTGTATGACAAGATAAACATTCGTGGTTGAATAGGGCTTCAGTGGGACACAGACCAAACCGTTGTTTCAACCTTTGCTGTATTGTCTCTGATGATTATATATCTTTTTTCATAGATTCGTTCAAAATGGGAAGCGGATTTCGCAGATCATTACCAGTCGGTTCGTAGCCGTATTGAACGGTTGCAATTGATCGAACATATTGTTCATCACTTAAGAGAACGCAATCTTCTAATGGACGAAGCCTTAAGCAAGTACAAAGATCTGATGGTATGTGACTCTTTGTGTTTATGAATTCAAGTGAACTGTTTTATGAGCCTATGACATGTGTCCGATCCATTTGCTGGCAGCTCCGTGTGACAAGTCTGACGAGCGTGACTAGTTGTCCTGTTTGTACTTTCCTAGCTCGTGATTTGTTCCTAAATATAATCCCTAATGATTTTCGTTGTGATTAAATCGTTCACCATAGTCCGGTGCTAGTTACTAACTTATCTAACAACCAGTATCGTTCTCACTCTGTTTCGTTCATTTGTTCAGCATGTTGGCGTTTTGGGTTTTGATTTAACGAATAGATTTCTCTTTTTGGGTTTTGTTTTTTAACGCATCTTTCTTTTGCTTCTTTTCAAACTTTGTCCTGTTGCCGTTTTAGCTGTTCCAATTTGTTCAAGACTATCTACATTCGAAATTGTATGATGTCACGGAGTCGGACCTATTATCTGACGAGGGTTTACATCGTGGAAAAATGTCAATTGAGTCTGGTGTGGGACCGACTGATTATTCTGCTGAAGATCTTTTGGCCGAGTCCACTGGGACGGATAACGAACCGTTGATTCAGGAAACTAATAGTATATCCCGACTGCGGACAACCTCGAACGAAGAAGATGCTGATGACGTTAATGACGAAGAACTTGACCAACAAGCCGATGCTCGCGCTGCTGGTGCGTCAGTTTGATTTGTTTTCGGAAAATATTTGTAGTGGCAAAATTTCTCTTATTGCAGTTGGTCTCTTGCTCGATTAGTGTATTCGAGTCCGGGATAGTTTAGTGGTAATACTGACTGCCAGTGTATAGGCTAAATAGTCAAGGTGGAGTGTCGTATCGTTCCTCTGAAGGTCTAGAAGCTTGCCATTAGTTAACCGTCATGAAAATTAAAATGTGTTTTGTTTATGCTCATTTTTCTTTGCACTTAGCTGAGCGTGCGTTGTTTGAAGCCACAGATGAACTTTTGGGTCTGAATCTGCCCGACCCATCTGCTTTGGGGTCAACTGCTGGTCAGGTGCAGACCACATTGGTTATGGACGCGATGGGTCGTATACACCAGCAGCAAGTGATCGTTGCACCGGGTTACCAGTCTAATGGAATAGCAGCCACTGGAACTCAGCAGGGACTCTATTCGAACCAATTTCATCTGGCTCGTTCTCTACGGCAAGGTCGTTCTGTCGTTCTAACTGTCGTGCGCCCACGTGGTGTCAGTGGACGTCCAGTAGCTGAGTTTTTACCCGGTGAATTGCGCAATAAGGACTATGTAAAAGGCTACATGGCATCAGAAATTTATAAAAAAGCTGTCAAAGATACTTTGGGCCAGAAAACTACACCGAAAAAGTGCGTTCGTTTAGCGTATTCTCGATTTCAACTTCATTTTCTGTTTTACTACCCATATCGTCATTATTACTATTGATGGTGGTGTTTATTATTATTAGTGCAGGTAGTAGTAGAAATAATGATAATAATAACAAACAACACGGTTCCGAATGAGTACCATGAAACAAACGTGGCCGATAAGATAAAAAAACAACGAACAAAAAAAGCAGCAAGATGTGCAACGATAACAACAACAAGATTGGGTTATTGTTAGGTTTACGCCGTATGCAATTTTGATCCTCCTAATGCTTGCTATTATTTGTTTAAGAAAGCGGCCACAAACGTAACATTCATGTCACTGCTTTCGGCTTGTTGCCATATCCCTTGGTTCCGTTGCCAGTGTCATTCAGCCTCTTTTGGACGCCAGCCAAGAAGCTAGGTAGGGCCATTGGAGGTTAACCTCGGTGTCGACTTGTTCATGCCCTTTGCCAATTCGGGTTACTCACCGTACTGTTTTTTTTATACGGAAACTCAGAGTGTGCAAATGATAAATAATCTAGTTGGCACTGTGTAAGTATGCGTAGAACGTGTCCAAGCCATCTTAATCGACGGGGTGCACAAGTTCCACCTAAGTGTGCCTGTCTGTTCCCAGTACGTTTCATCACTTACAGGGTGATACCACCACATACAGGCACGAGTATCAACAACGTATAACTTACGGACGTAGTTGAATCGGGTCGACCAGCTTACTCAACCGTGAAACAGTACAACGCATACAGACGCGTTATATACCATTCCCTAATGAAAAACGATGTTACGACGGCGGCAAAAGTGTTTCGCGTTAGAAAATTTCAGTTGGACTCCGTTGATACATGGTACGTGATTTACTTTTCAGCTCCACTTCTAGCTGTGGCACAACTCACAAGATACAACAAACGTTCAATCAACTCTAGAATCTCACCACTTAGTGTGAGCTCACACACGAGTCCTTTCCAGCGACACGCCTGGCAGCGAATATCAGGCTTCTATCAGGTCGTCAGTTATTTTACTTCACTAGTTAATACTTTGTACTCCCCTTATCTTCACAATCCCCGTTAGACGTCCTGGATCTGGCCGTCCCCGACGAACAGATCCTACATGGCCTGGTTCGCCAGCCTCGGGACTCGTCCCTCTCGGTGAAGTCAATTCCGAGGTTGGATCTACGAAGAAGTCTGCCAGCTCTTTAACTCGTGCTTCAGCCGGGCGGCATGTCAAAAACGACTATAACGTCACTGAAGGTCAATCACAAACCACCGGTGTTGGAGCTACTGTTCCTCCTCGTCCGAAGAAAAGAAAATCGATGGGAGCCCACAGGTACTCGACATTAATTTCTACTTTCTACTTCCTATTTCCTTACTTCATCAGTGTAAAAGGTAATTTGGTTTAAAGAACTTATACGCCCTACTAGGCTGTGAAGTTCGTTGGATTTCTAGTTCTATCCACACTTTTTACCCACACTGTACGCTTTATTGTTGTCACGTTGAGTCTTTAACCTTTCCACTTGTTCTTAAATCTGTACCGCTACACTTTGGCTATCTTCTGCTGTTTGTTCTGTCTCGATTCACACGGGCTAATTGGACATAAAGAAGGGGTTCTGAAGTCGTTGCAGCTCATGTTTTGTGTTTTGGTTAACTCTGTTGGAGTTCCAGTAAAGATGTATGCGATCATGAAAGCACACTTTATTGGCCTCCATGTTTATATTGACGTGGATGGGTTTTCATACGTTCTTCTTCCTTCTTCTGGATTCCCAGAAGTCTACGGGATTTATGTGTTGAGTCCCCGTTTGGAGCAGCCGACGTTTACACAGGCCCGAACACAGTTGGTGGGCCTCGGTCTGATGCCACACCAATAGACTACGATCCGCTGCATTTCATTCGTTGCCACGCTAAAGATAATGACGCCGGGGATAGCGAGACGAAAGTGTGGCGTTGCCTGTTCGAACCTAATCCGCTCCGACCGGAAGAGACAACTCACGTAGTGGCCACCTGTGGCGGCGAATGTGTCTGCCTGATCAACTGTGAAACTGGGAAGGTGATGAAACGGTTCAAACACATGGAAGAGGTTGGTTGTACCTTCATAAATTCTGAAATAAACTGTGAAGCAGATGAACGCCAGGTGTTTATGTACCCCAGTTTTCATTCGACGGCTTTATTATGTTTATACCCGTGTTTAAGAAACACCCCATCTTAAGACTTGAATTCTCGCATTTTTTAAAGATTGAAGATAGGTTGATAATCTTAAAGCCCCATGACCCACATCCTCGCCGTGTTACATTGGTTACGTCCCCCGAGAGCTGTTTATTGAACAGTTCCTCTTTTGTCCAGTTTAACCTTACTGGCCTCTTGGCCGAAACTTAAAGGACGATACCCTCCTGTGATTAAGGACCGTGTGGGAAATGTTGAGAAATTGACGTAACTGACGTTATTCTTTGTGTGACCTCCTGCCATTTTTTGTTTCGTTTCACCTATGATTCTCTGCTTTCCATTCTCGTTATGAGGCCCTTACAAAAGGCTAGGTCTTCAGGCCGTATCGTGGCTGCTTATCCTGAGTGCCTGTTGAGGTGAACGGAATGTTATCGGGGTAACTGTGAAAGTCACTCACGTCAGGTAGATACGGCGATTCATTGTCTCCGAGTCTATCAAGTTTTGGGTTAGGGTAAAGGTGACTTTCTTTTTCGGAAGATCAAAATTTACCTTTACTATCATCGGACAGCTTAGACTGTTGAAACGAATGTTTCGGTCAGCTTCTTTATCACTCCTCCTACCAAGATTTGAGCATCCTAGCTGTATCCCGATTTATATGTAACCCATGATAGTTGTGCATTGTTGACTGTTCTACTAAGTAAAGTCAGTAGATATCACAGAGTTTTATGTCCTGTTGTGTTGCCTCACGGACCACCTTTTGATCCGTGGTTGTACTGATCGTAGATTCGGTGTAAGTGAGACCATATGTGAAAAGATGGTTCACTTATCACCAATCAATCGCGTCGACTTGACAGGTGGGCTGAACATTTTGAAGAACAGTTCAGCTGGCCTCAACCAGACCATGTGGACGACGGGACCCGAATGGTCAGTTATTGCGTTCCAGACGGCCCTCCGTCGGAAGCAGAAGTGGTCCTAGAGCTCAAATTATTGAAGCGTAACAAGGCTCCTGGACCAGACCTCATCTGTTCCTCTTTTTTCAAGGATAATGGAGGGAGGTTGATATGGGAACTGACGAGACTCCTCCAGACGATTTGGGAAACTGAAGAGGTACCTCGTGATTGGTGCTTATCAACAGTGATTCCCGTTTTCATAAGGGGGCTCGAAGTGTTTGTGATAACTACAGAGTCAGCAGCCTGTTTACTGTTGCGTTCCGGTTACTCACTAACTCATTAAGCCTAGAGAAAGTCAGGTACGTGAGGAGCAGGCAAGATTCCGGTCTGGTTGAAGATGTTTTGGTCACACTTTTACCTTGCGACGAATCGTGGAGCATCGGCACTCATTCATATAGGCAGCCTGTAGTCGTGGCGTTTTTAGACCTAAAGGCCGCTTCCGATTCGGTTGTTCGTAACGTTCTCTGGAACTGTCTTCTTCGCAAGGGAGTACCAGGGAAATACGTGAATCTGTTGAGATCACTGTATGCTCATTCTGCAAGCAGAGTGAGGGTTTATGGACAACTGTCTCGGGCGTTCATCACCTTTGGTGGTGTTCGTCAAGGATATGCTGTCTCGCTCTTCCTGTTCAATTCTGTCATGAACGATATTCTGGAGGTTGAGCTTGAGAAATCCAGTGAGCTTGATGTTGAGCTTCTTTCTGGCGCTGGATTTACGGACATGAGGTACTTGGTCCTACTGCCGAAGACATGCTGAACAAGTTGAGTGATCAGGCTGGTTTATGTGGAATATACTGTGCACCTTCAAAGTGCAAAGTGCTGCTTCAAGATCGGGGCATTTGGCACTCCTACTTTCTTTATTGCAGGCGATCCATTTGAGACTGTGGAACACTTTCACATACTTGGGTAACACTATCTGATTAGTTTGGGATATTTCTGTTGAGATATCGGGTGGATAGCGAAGGTACGAGTTGACTTTGCTAGACTGCACCATCTGTGTTTTTCGACAGGATATTTGGTTGTTACTAAAAGGAAGAGTATATAATGCTTGTGTGTGCGTTCTGTTTTGCTCTATGGTTCGGAGACATGGCCTGTTCGCAAGGAAGATATCAACAAGCTTGCTGTATTTGACCATCGTTGTCTGCGCCAGTTTGCCCACATTAAGTGGACTAAAGGCACGAGCATTACGTCCGTTCCTCTGCGTGTATTTCGGAACGCTCGGGATGCGCGATCAATTGGTCAACTACTCACGTTGCACAGCCTGCGATGGTTGGGTCACGTACTCCGCATGCCAGCTGATCGTTTACCGTACCGGCATTATATACTGAGACTACCAACAGTGGGATCAAACCGCGTGATGATCAAACAACACCGTGATCACGAAATATGGAGACTTTGACTGTTCCATTGTGTAAAGTGGTTAGGTGTCGCTTGCTTGGCTAGGGTCCTCGTGATCACTCAAACTGTTGTTTAGAAACATTGTTTGAGATGTCAGTTTGTCGTGGTCACTGCCATGTCTGCATTCATATAATTTGTTCTTTCGCGTAGCCTTTTTTAATTCTCATTCTTACTATTTCCAGCGTATATCGTTTTCAGTAACTTGTTTTTT
>LOND01010387.1:7061-17758 GCA_014220965.1 Paragonimus kellicotti
TGAAAATAAATGCCTGCACGAACTCGAGAGCAGATCTCAAAAGACACTAACTCTCTATTCTGTTTTAATCAGCGCTATACAAGTCTTTAAACAGCACCAAAATAAAACATACTAGGAAACTATGAAAACTCGGTTTTAGTTACTGCTAACAGGGAGAGCAAACAATTCAAGAACCTACCAGAACACTCTAGCTTCTCAACCAGCGGATCGAAAGTAAGCAAAACTGAATCACCAGTCGAAGCAGCAACAGAGAGAGGCTGGAAAATGTAAGGAAAGATAGAAAGCATTAAGACAACAAGCTACTGTGTCTTCTGTAAGTCAGGATCCAAGGATGCAAGAGACATGTAAACACATGTAAGCAGACTGACAAGACTACTAGAGTCAAGCACGTGACTCGAAAAGTACGAACATTTAACGATTTACCGCCATGACAGAAGCGCTACGCAGACAACCGGCCATTGTTCTTGAATGGTGATTTAGGAAATCGGTTTGAGTTGGTAGCTGTCGATCGATGTGACCGTCTTCAGTTAACCAGTGGACCACTGGCCTAGGGAACTGCATGGGCCAAGCCCCTTTCCAAAGTGTCTACCGATAGACGGTTTTGTTCCGAATACTGGGACGTTCCTCGTTCGTCATTGGTGGTTTGGGCCTACATCACTTCTCCGCCTCCTGACTGGCCACCATTTTGTGAACAACTATACTCACTTGCCGTTGGGTTTTCTGGGACCTGTAACCACAATGACCCTACGGTATACGTGCTCGAATGCGTTTCTGTTCTCCATCACCATGAGTGGAACTGAGTTTTGAACTAAATGTTGGCAATCATTAGGTGAGATTGATTGTATATGCATTACAGAACAAAACATATTTGGCAACGTAATGTTCCCGGTTTGACAACGACAGCCAAATGCGATGTGGATATTAACGAAGAGACTCAAATACAGTAACACCATTTATTTCAAAATGTGGCCAAAAGCATCACGGAATTCACATTCGACCCTGCAGCTCATATATATATATATATATATATATATATATATATATATATATAAAATCGAAAAGATTGGTCAGCCACTCAATAGGATAAAAGACTTCCACGGATATTCAAATAAGTAGCAGATGGTACATAGTATTTCAGCAGTGTCTGTTCAAAGTAGAACCAGCAACTTCCTGTTAACGTACCATCACGTGATCGTAGAAAATTACGCTAGTATTGGACAATAAAATACATGAGGTAATAATTGAACTGTTAGATTTCCAGTCAGGAAGAGCGAATAAAACCACTTGAGGTTGAAGTCAGTGGCATAAAAACGTATATCTTCGTAATGGAATAAATTAAAAAACCGAGTCACGTAATTCGGTGGTTCATCAACAGCAGTGTACATTAGTTTTAGTACGGCAGCGGCAAACAGTAGGCTTTCGATGCGTATTCAGTCGCACCTCGGTATCCACAAAAGATGGTTTTGGTGAAATCAAGGTTTCCATATGTGGATTATTTACAGACTTCAGCTGCGAGTTGGATAACAAAACTCTTGCATTCCGTACAAGTCACCTGATCTATAGACACCCTGATGCTCCTGGAAGTGCCAGGTGACGCTCAAGTGCCTAAGCAACCTGAATGAATGGTGCAGCTTATAGAATGTCGCGAAAACAGGTTTGATCGCGCTGAATTTCTGTGTCCCCTGTGTGGCGCATTATTTACAGAAAGCAGAGTCCGTCTATCCTAAAATGCTAAGCAAACTTGAAACACAGCTGCAATCATTCAAGTGTTGTGTGTTTATAAGAGAACGGAAGCTGCTTTGTGTTCATTCCGCGGAAACAACGGAGACATTTATAAGGCTCAACAACCAAGGGCTGTAACTTTCTGCGCACACACCGTTACAAAGCAACAGAGTGGGTCTTTCTTTAAATCGTTTACACTCAGAAACCAGCCGTGCGTTTTATTCAGTGTACCTTCCGTAAAAATGACGGTAACACAAGACGGTCTAGCTAGCGCACAAGATGTTACATTCATACTCACCTTGTATTTTAGGCAAATGCAGCCGGAAAGAATTTACGTTTCCCTCAGGCACGCCTCCACTTTAGCCGCAAACCTGCAGGAACAGATCCAAAGCTTAGCAAAACATGTTTACCTGTACCAGCCTAGATGATGTCTGCATATCCGTGATCTGAACCAAACACTCAATACCTTAGACCTTTCAACTTCCAGCAGATCGGCAAAACGCATCGTTTTTTAGCATATACTATTCTCTGAAATAAAGGCTTTGCCACGTTTTTTGTACATGTGTGGATGATTGAAATATGACGTCGTTAACGTCATCAAACTTCGGACTCATTTAAATATAGCGTTTTTTAATGCCATTCCTTAGCCATTTATCGCTTGACTGAGCCTTCGTTTGTGGTCACGGTCGTGTGGGGCACCAACCAACAATTTGATAACAGAGTTCTGTCCCTCAAGAATGCTCATTTGGTTAGCAATTGAAATCATTTTTCCATGACTAGAGATGTCGGTTCATGCCGTTACGTGGTCTGAGTTTGTGGTACACTTGCTGAACCCATGCACGCAGTTAAGTATCGTATAGTATACCAAGGAAACAACCGACTGCTGTGCGTGTTGACGTTGAGGGTCTCGAAGTCAAACCATCTGACAAGATGAGATTAATTTAAGCATGCTCAACAATCATAGGGTAGTCAGTACTTATCGCAATGCTTGCGGCATGGTGACATTATGCATGTGGCGAGGGAAAGTGGGGACATATTACATCCTGTTGCCACAAACTAAACCAGCAGGATGCAGATAAATGTACAAGATTAATGCAATCGACACGCATAAAAATTTTGACAGACGCAATGTTTGATGAGTGTGATGCTTGGGGAAGTTGAATGCAGTTCATTTGTCCAAAGAATGCACCCCCAGTTTCGATGTGCATTTCATCCATAAATTTCCACTAGAAAGAGATGGGAATGATCATTCATTTTGCTTCGAATATCAATCCACCGTAGAGACTGAACTGGTTGACATCGTTGAAATAAATGGTAAGCTAATTTGGTAATCGTTTTTCCCTTTGGTCAACCTTGTCGGATTTCCTGAGCAAGCTTCATTCGCACTAGGTCCCTTGCCGTAGTTTGCAGTAACTGATAGCTGTGGTCTTTGAGTGGCATTCCAACGTAGAGCATTCTCTGGCAGAATGTATATGCTCCTGGTAACGTACCAGTAACGTGCAAAAAGTTTCGTGTGTGACAGACTAACGCAATGGCGTAATGTTGTAAGTTGATAAGCATCTTTGGAAGACGCCTGGATGCCGCGCACATTGCCTTCTATATTAAGGCAATCAAAAGGTAGTGGTCCTCTATGAGATCTCTTGATTACCTGTAATCAGCAAAATCCATCCCTGGTCGTGAACACAGGAGAAGAGTGACAATATCTGGTAGAATGATTACTCTTCCTGCATTGCGAGCGCATCCTTCTGACAGCGTGTTTACCAAAACAAAATCCACGAATAGGTTCGCTCGTAAAATTCGGAAAGTAGACGATCGGATTTAACTCACCACAAATATCCACTTTTTTTCAAGAAGTCCTAGGTGACCAGCCGCGATTTCTTCAGGTGTATAAATATCGACGCAGTAATCTAATGGTAATTCGAGAAGGGAGAGGTTGGTCTGATGTACTTGAATGCTGTATGCTGAGGACCGACTAACCTCTGCAAGTTCGGAGACTTCTGTCCATGGTCTATGGTACCCATGGGAACGGATCAAAGCGAAAAATGATTATGACGATAAGGTTATCCTTCAAGCATTCTCGACCAAGCTAAGGCCCAACCAGATCCTACATATCAACTGACAGATTAGTGTTTTTCTTGATTTCTTTTGAAATACTGAAATCGTTTGAAGATTTCGTTTATCTGATTCGAACAAAGGTTACAAAAATTTCCGCATTATCGTTTACAAGGCCTGTGCACCATCATTAGTGTTGAAAGTGAAGTTTAAAACGACTCGACTGACGGAATGTCGGAAAATCGTCGGCTGAAACTGTTTCGATCTTTCTCGCTAATTCTCCAGAACTGCACAATCGCTGCACTTCTGTTTTCACAAATGTCTACTTGATGGAATGCAATTTGCGTTCGCCACATTCAGCAGCATCGGAAGGGCAATTACCACCGACCCTACCATGTTCCTCCCGAACTCGGTCCTCCAAATTGCGTACCACCTCAAGACCCACCGCTGGCATAATCCCCCAGGGTGGGCTCCGTGCTAACGAAACGTGTTCTCAAATATATGTGACGCACGCAATAATAACATCAAAAGTGATTCATCATAGGCCTAACTGTTTAAATTCTTCTAGTGCATACAGATTGAGTCATTTCGATCAGCAAAACTTGACTGATTGATTTTGCTTGAAGACTCGGATCGATAAACATTTGATGCGACTGGCCATTCTGGTTAGCCCTTTCTTTTTTCGCACCACAGATAAACTATTATTCCCCGGAATAACGCAGCCGAATCTTGCTGCCAAGATGGAACATAGGTCATACGAGGCTTGTAGAGAAAACAACGTTTGTATAATTGGAGCTGTAATGTTTGCAATTAACTGACATCTTTTGTAGTTCATTCTTACACCTGTTTGCACACATATTTGCTAACATAACCCGCGTATTCGGTTGAAAACGCACATATGACTTGGATTTGATCTACTACCTCGACGGTAAACAGGAGTTTCCGCCTACTTGAAGTGTTGGTTGAGAAGTTAAGTGCATTGCGAGATATTTTAATTTCCCATACAACCGAACCTCCAACACCCAAGTTAGCTTTCTATGCCGCATGTAATCATTACTTCTTTCGCGTCGTCTAGTTCGAACTCTTGATACTGCCATATGCTCGTGCGCAATGATTTTTACAACCCTATGGAATCCACCTACTCCGTGAATCGTCCAAGTTGATCCACATAAGCATTTTTACTTCACCTGTATCTGCACACTTGCGTCCGTCTGCCATCGTTATGTTTCTGCGTTATCAAACATTTAGTTGACTGTCTCTTGGTTGATTAGATCACTCTACCGATTTTAGTGAGCAATCATGCGGATAACCCAAGAGATTGAGTAATTCAGTTGAAGACGACCACTGTTTAGTGTCAATTAAAGTAATCAAGTGGGTTACCCTTTTGTACCAGTGCAACAATGCTAAAAAATAGAAATAGAAAGGATTCACTTAAAAGCAACCAGTTATGTTGACTCAAAGAACAGAATGCACAGACGAAAGAACTGGATCAGTTAGTAAAAGATGAAACTTGACTGATCTGATAGGATAATCCTGAAATACCGTTTGAAACCAAAAGGGTTCTAGGATGTTGATTGTCGAAATGCAAGAAGGGCACGAAACCAAACCAAATATAATCCTTGTTTAAAAAAGCATTGTGAGGTTAGCAACAAGACTAGCAACAATCAGCCGATTTACATGGGGAAATGGTTGTAACCAATCAGAATTTCCATTCAACAACAGCAGTTACAACAACAACAACAACAACACATCTACATATAATAAATGTTGCGGCGATAAAAACGCACAAAGCTGAAAACTATTGCCGAATGACGTCACAAATTCAAAACTTCACACATATTGTATACAATTTTGACCTGATCAGTTGGACAACCACATAAACGCTTGGCTATATCAAAGAAGGCTGATCATATTTATCCTCAGCTCACTTTATCCGCCATAAGCTCCAAACGATCCAGAAACGCTCCTACAGAATCTACGGAGTAACAAAGAAAAGTAGATTAAGATAAAGTTTACACAAATGGATTTAATACACCAGATTAACGGTTGAAAACTATGACCATAAAATAAAAATCTAGCATTATTTAAAACGAGAACGGAGTGGAAAAAAAGGAAAACAAATTTGTACTGTTTATGAAGAATTACATTTACGTGGTAAATCAATCAGGTGCTAAAACGAAACTTACCGCGTCCTTGCCGTTCACTGTCATCAGGCGTACTCAAACTGGCCTGCGAACGAATTTCAGTAACGCTACAGTGTATAGGAAAAACCGCATAAAGAACAGACACGTGGGGAAAAAAACAAATTTAGTCAAGTATGGCTAAAATAACCTAAATACGATGCACAATGCGTGTATGCCCGCCATAATAAGATGCGCATGTGACAATAGGCCTACAAAATATACACACAGTGGAGCACACTTATGGGCACTATCATCAACATAGACAGCAATACACAAGTGGTTCTCACTGGTGCTTAACTGTCACACAACCATGAATTAAAAAAAGCATGTCCTGGCCAGGGAGAAATAAAACAGAAGCGGTGGACACCTGACTATCAAAAATAGCTACGTCTATATTCAAACATTCAACATCAAGGCGCCTACACCTTGCAAACAAACAACCGAGCTGTAAGTGAAAGTAAGGCGTCATCAGCTTCCTTACGGCTTTCACTGCCCCGCGTCATTAAGTGCACTCACTTCACAGACAACTCGGCCAAACAACGACAACATTCACGCCACTGAGCTCGATTAGCCGCCATCTCACCTAACGTCTCAAGCCACCGACTCTGTGAGTCGCGAGGGCCCCAGCCCGGGAGACGAACCCGATCTACAGTGACCAACTCCCTAGTGAATGACTTCATTTCTCTGAGCTACATCATCTGTCCTTCCCGCAGCTTGGAGAGTCTGTCGTAGTGTCGGTAAAGAGTGCTTGGTGTGACATACTTAGTACATGACCTAACCACCTAAGTCTGTGCCAACTTGAAAACTGGACAAACAAACTAACTTGACACTCATTACTAGATGCCAGGAAAATATCGTAAATTTCCTGTTCGTACCAGCATGACTGCACTACAGCCATCACATGCCACAATGTGTTACTTATCACCGAAAGGGAGGGGCGCCGTGACGTATTCGCAAATCATGAGAAACAACAAATGGCAAACAAGGAAGAGTTGGATGCGATAAATACAATAACAATGCTTACTGTGCATGACCAATGGGATCACTGTTTTCGAGTCCGGGCTCTTCATGATGAACGCGAATGGGTGGAATGTGTAGCTGAATGTTAGGAGGACGCCATCGTATTTCCGCATCAGAAGCGCGCGATACAAGACCGTCACTAGATTCATGTTCATTCAGCGTGCTGAAATCGCCCGAGGAAGTCATTCAAACCTAACTGTGGAGGTAACGCTAGAGAGCTGAAAAATAAATGTCCACAAAAGCGTCGTTGTGCGTACAATAGCGGATATGCTGCTGAAAGAGATTAACGTTAAGAGTGTCCATCTTAGCAGACCACGCCATAGCAGCTATGCATGAAAGCAAATCAAGTTAAACAGAGGTTCATTGCACCTGACAATTGCGTACCCATCTAGTGAACTTAGAACACAAGCAAAGAAAAACAAAATTTGTGAAAAAAGTGACAGAACCCTATAGATTGCGCAACAAAATGTTTTATCCTACATTAACAACCGAAGCTTTATGAACTGAGAACCACTTGCGACTAGCCGCATTCAGATAAGGCTTTTGAACCAATTCCCTCTGAACGAAAGCAGTAAACACAAGCGAATGTGACCAAGTGTTTGGATAAGGTAGTTCAGTTGGGCTTGAGAAGAGGCCGACACAGTTATTCAATGGGAACACAGACCACAGCGTAAATCCTTACCATGGCAAGGATAAGTGCTATTTATGAGCTCTAACAAGATAGGGACTTGAGTTTAGTGTCTCTTTTCGAGAGAGGCTAGGTGAAAAGTCAATCTGAATAAAAAAAACTGTGGTCAACTTTGAACTGTGTTCAAATTACATGTATCAAAATCCCGACCACTTGTTAATAACCCACTCTTTGATTACAAGGATAATACGACAAAAAAAGCGTTGATGGTCTGTGTGAAGACAACCGTAAAAGACGAAGTAAACACATCTGAAGAGTTTGTGAAAAAGAGATGCAATGAAGATGCACGGTATGTGGTGAGTGAGAATAAAATGAACATTACGTGAGAAAACTTGTTACAAGCGGTAGTGTTTGTAAGAAAAATGTGGTAGCTCAGATAGGAGACAACACTGTTCTAAGACGTACTTTCGAGAACGGCGTACAAGTCACCGTTGAGAAGATCGGTAAACACAACAGAATAATATAACTAATGAAGGGGAATGAAACAATGAACGTAAGCGTGTGCGGAAACATTCGGAATGCCAGCCAGACTGTGACACCGGACTTTAGAGACGTAAGCCCATTGAAGTAATTAATTTTATTGTGGTGCAAAACAAGATAGGTTGAAGTTCTGTAACTAGAGGTATGGCAATTAATTGCACACAAATTGCAGGTTGTTTTTGCAAATGAAAAGGTCACCTCCCAGTATTTTTAGGACTCTGGGGAAGGGACAGCGCATTAGGTCAGGAATACTATTTCGAAATGCACTGGTTCCTTCGTCGGATAGATTTGCGCAACCCAAAACATCAACACCGCATTTGAAAATAAATGCTTCATTAAGTACGGGCAAATCCTGAACATACAAGCTGAAAAATATGCGGAAAAGAACGCTATCATGGTTGGAGTTGGGGATGAACTGGGAAAAAGTACGAAAGTGGAGATGAAACAGTGGAAAAGTAGTTTGAAAAAGTAGAGTGAGGTGTACGAGGAGAAGAGAAAGAAATTTGTCGTCAATGCTACGTTGCAAGTGGTTTTTGAATTTCGATTGCATTCTCCATTCAGAAAGAAATGTGTATACTAATAACCAAAGATGGCTCGACGATACGTATAGTAACAACTCCGTCACTAACAACGTTTTGCGGCCACACGTCTCTAGTCAACAACAAACAGCAACTCTTTGCTGCCAAGAAGAGTGAACAGCGACCAAACCCTGTGACATTTCTATTTTGCTTCCATACTAAGTCACGACCTACCTACCGAGATGTTTTTTTCAAGCAGGGCTTGACAGCACAGAGAGTGATATGGTAGATGTAGGGAAGACACACACAAGGTGTCCAAGCCACCTTAGCTGACAAAAAGAATACTTCATGCAAAGCATGACAGTCCGTTAACGTAAACATTATACCCAATTTAACTTTACATGGTACCTCCACCACACACCATCAACGCCCTGTAGACCACCAAAAGCAGATAACCCAATGATTTAATCAGAGCAAAGAGGCACAGTTTCATGGACGTTAAGCAGTACCGACCGAACAGCCTCATTACACGCATTGTCTGTTAACGAGAAACGGATGTCGAGCAGACACCAAAGTTAACAGAAGACAAATGGGCCTTAGCGATGATTAAGAAAATCTGTTCTGCAACACCAACTGACACAGTTTCGAAAGTACACAAATGTTTCTAACAAACCTAGACTGCCACCACCAGCACTAGTGAGGACAAAGCGGCCTCTGCAGTTTCGCGTCTACAAAGAGCAAGGCATATGATATACCGTGATATTTTCGTCGTCGAGTGATCTTACCGTTTTATGATGCCCGTCTAGGAATCCATACTTCATTCAATTTTCCGTCCCCAATTACAATAAATAAGACCGAGATGACAAGGCAGTGATCCAAACAGATGAGAAGCGCACTACACCAAATCGAGTTAGCTCCAGCTGATGAGTCCAAACAAGAGTACCGGGTGCCACATTTTATTAAGTAATGGTTCATTTGCCAATAAACGACTAGAATGTGCGAATTCACGCATAGTCCTCAATGAACAACTACACTGTTGCTCTTGCTTCACATCCCCTTAAGTCAAAGTAGCAAAAGGTTCAACATAAAGAACCAAAGTGATAATCCGCTGCTTGGCAGCAGCACTGATACACGGCAGAGAACCGTATAGCTCAGGTTATTGACTAGAGCTCAGGTTATTGGAAGCGTAATAAGGCTCCTGGACCAGACCTCCTCTCTCCTTCTCTTTTCAAGGATGGCGGGGAAAGGTTGATATCAGAACTGACTAAACTCCTCCAGACGATTTGGGAGACTGAAGAGGTACCTCGCGATTGGTGCTTGTCAACAGTAATTCCCGTTTTCAAAAAGGGGCCCGAAGTCTATGTGACAACCACAGAGGCATCAGTTTGGTATCTGTTGCGTCCAAGTTACTCACTGGCCTCATTTTACGTCGGCTCACTAAACCCAGAGAAAGCCAGATACGTGAAGAACAGGCAGGATTCCGATCCGGTCGAGGGTGCGTTGAGCATACAGTGATCTCAACAGATTCACGTATTTCCCTGGTACTCCCTTGCGAAGAAGACAGTTCCAGAGAACGTTACGAGCAACTGAATCGAAAGCAGCCTTCAGGTCCAAAAGACCACGACCGTCGGCTGCCTATAAGAGTGCCGATGTTCCAAGATCCGTCGCAAGGTAAAAATGTGGTCAACGCGCCCTCGACCGGATCGGAATCCTGCTTGTCCTCCATGTATCTGGCTTTCCCTGGGTTTAGTGAGCCGACGTAAAATGAGGCCAATGAGTAACTTGGACGCAACAGATACCAAACTGATGCCTCTGTGGTTGTCACATACACTTTGGGCCCCTTTTTGAAGACGGGAATTACTGTTGACAAGCACCAATCGCGAGGTACCTCTCAAGTCTCCTAAATCGTCTAGAGGAGTTTAGTCAGTTCTGATATCAACCTTTCCCCGCCGTCCTTTAAAAGAGATGGAGAGAGGAGGTCTGGTCCAGGAGCCTTATTACGCTTCAATAATTTGAGCTCTAGGATTACTTCTG
>LOND01010388.1:0-11086 GCA_014220965.1 Paragonimus kellicotti
GTTTTATTGGTGCCAGTGAGCCTGATGGGTTGACAAGGCGTGGAAACTGGCGAAGTAGAGTTGCAAAACTGTTGTCTGGTGAGGCTGAACGTAACCCCATCGAATTGATCGATGTGGCCTCTCCGTGTACGCACAAGGCTGTTGTGCTGTCCAACAGTTTCCGACTCCTTACATTCACCAAGAGTCCAAAGGAGGTAAGAAAGTCAGCACTAATAATTGGGTGCTGTACGTCTGCAACGGTAAAGGTCCAGTGGAATTGTCGACGGAGACCAAGGTCGAGAGTGAGTAGTTTCTCTCCGTAGGTCTGTATGGTCGTGCGGTTGGCGGCCTGTAAGGTATACGACACTGGTTTGAGGTTATGCTTGTCACCAGTGGGTGGAATAACACTAACCTCAGCGCCCGTATCAATTAGGAAATTTAGGGACGTTGAGCGGTCGAATACATAAAACAGGCGACATAAGTACGAGCCAGTGGCAGCCGTCGCCATTACTGACTGGCTTGGTCGTTTCCCGTCTGGTTTTCACCCTTCCGAAAGGAACAGGGCTGGTTGCAACGACGAGCACGTGTACCAAATCGACGGTGATAATAGCACACACCCCTGTCGAAGTGTCGTGTGCGCGACCTACTTCGTGGGCGGGACTTTGAGCGTGTTGGTGACCGTTTGTCTGCTAGCAGTTTCGTTAGAGAGGCTAGCTGCAAGGACAATTGTGAGAACTGCTCTCTCAGGTTCGAGACGTCCTGTTGGAGGGTGTCGCGGCTGCAAGACGCCTGCAGTTGAGCTACTTGCTGAGGAGCGTAATTGTGATGCACCTGGTCCGCCAACTCTGCCAGTTTGGTCAACGGTGTGTCCTTTTCCAAAACAGCCAATGTGTGACGAAGCTCGCGAGGGAGGTTCTGAAGCCACAACTCACGCAACACTGGTTCGTTGACAGTCTGCTTGTTCGACAACTGGGTCATGTGTCGGAGCAACTGTGAAGGAGTGCGATCTCCCATTTCGACGCCAGCAAGGAGCTTGCGAAGGTTGTCTTCGTCAGAAGCTGCCATCCGGTTAATAATGGCTGATTTGATGACATCGTACGGGTTATCAGCTGGGCGCTCATAAATTATATCAGCAACTTCCGCAGCCACGGCCTCAGGTAAGTTCGAGACGACGTAATTGTACATGGTGCGCTGCCGAACTCAGGAAGTTTAATCATGACAGTGTTCTCCGAGGCAGTTGTTTCCAATTCAATCTCAGAAGGCATAGTAATGGGGAGAGAGAAAATACGAGATTAAAGATACCAAGATTTTGGGGAGAACTATAGGAGGAAGACTGCAGAATGAACAAAAATTTTGGTAAAACGTGTAATGAAAGTCAATACACGGGCTCACCAATTTGTAGGGGACTAGCCCAATACAAGGATATAAACTCGAATAGTCAGTTCGAAATGCAGCCGCCGAATAGCTCTCTATAGGCAACCCCGATCTACGCCGAACAGGAGCACCAAGGAGACGAGACGCGCGCACCAAAAGTGTATTGCTAAGTAGAATCAATTCAAACAAGTGGTGTTCACTTTGTACAAGAACAAGTGCTGTAGACTATATATAAAAATAAGGCGAAATATGAAAATATGTACAATACCCTATATATGTCACGGAGCTGTCCAATCCAGTTTGTACAGACATACCATGCAAGGTCCCGGGGTTCTGCAGAGTGGATAGAACTGATCGATATGTATGGCTTTGTCAATTGGATGGATATGTTGGGTCGTATGGCTTAGTTGTGAACAGAGTTGAATGACGCATTCATTCGTGAGCTGGTGATGCTGTCGACTCGGACTTCTTCTGATCGATACGTGCACCATGGTGCACGGTTTATCATGTTAAGGTGATAACAGAAAAATGCTGGACGATTGCACACAATAATAGCTCAACACTATACGTATTGTTAAGCTACTATTCATGATTGAAGAAGTGGTAGTGGGGCTTGCTTAGAAAGAATGCTGTATGATTGTTATGTTTCACTTTTGTTCTATCTCAATTATTTACGATGTTTGAATTTTGGTATAAGTTCAGCAGGGCATATGTGGGTTACTGGATAAGAATTAGCAAATGACTGTAGCATTATTGAAATGCTTAGAAAGGAATACTGTATGATTGTAATGTTCACTTTTGCTCTGTCTCGATTATTTACGAAGATATTGAATTTCAAACACACCCATAAAACTTGTATTATTATGACTCGTATATCATTTCAAACTCATCCTTGCAACCTATGTTGTATCTCATTTATAGGTTACGTAATCAATGGTCAAGCTAAGCGTTTGAACGTGACGGTTCAAGGAGAAAGTACGGCAATGGATGCAAATGACACGGGAGACAACACAGAAAGACCACTGTTTCAAATGCCATTAACCCTGAAAATGATGATTTCTGATGTTACACTGTAAATCTTTCCTATATTCTATTACATTTAATTGAATACGACATTCCTTTTCATATGATCATTTCGTTGTAGCGGTGGAATGAGATACAGTGTCGTATGGCCATAGTATGCCCACCGGGGACACTCAGGGGTCACTCGGGTACTCTCATGGGACGGTCGTGGTAACTAGGCTAGGGGGTCATATTTATTAGTTTTCATGCGTGGTAAACGTTCGATAAAGCGTGAATAGGTAGTAGAAAAAAAAAAAATATTTGCAATATTATATGGAAGCCCTGGCTGGGTTTTCCGCTGAGTGTCCCATGAGTGACCCGAAAGTGCACAGTTAGGACGCTCATGGGACACTCAGGGGACGCTCATGGGACACTCAGGGGACGGTCGTGTTGGCTGGGCAGTTGTTGACAAGCCTCGAGACTTTCATTGTCAAGGTTGATTGCTGGTTGTGCGTTCATCCTTCTTATAGGGTGTTCTTTTATTCATTAACATAATACTTTTGTGCACAGATAATTGTGTATGCGGTATCTTTGAAAATGCTTACGTAAACAGCCAGTATCAGGCTGTTTACATTTTAGTGAACAAATTTAGTGCACACTGGATGCGTTCGGTAGAGCAATATCATGTTGCTTTATTTTAAAAATGTGATACGTCGTTTTGTACTTTATGTGGTTGAATATAGTTCACGTGTACCGTCTTATTTCTCATTACAGCTAGTTGGAAATGTGTGGAAGTCCAAATATCACTAAGACGTGTTCTTGCATTCTTCCTTTACTAGCGTTAACAATGTCACTCACAACTAACGAAATGTTTTTCATTTTCAGATATGGACGTAAGAAAGTGTTATTGTGTCGTGAAAATTGACGCCGACGACAACGAAGATGTTGCTGTCATCAGCAGCAGCTGGCTTAATGCTGCCCGAACAACAGCGGTCATTCCACGACTACCTGGAAGTGCGTACTACAGGTATGCACAGGAACCACTTGCAACCAAAATCAGACGACCCGAAGTTACCAGTTAAGCATACTGGTTACCACAAGTAAGTAAGATTACTTATATCAAACGTCCCAACATTTCATTGCAGTTGACTTCGAACAGGCTAGGGAAATAGATGTGCGGTGCACTTCCGGTAACTTACGTTCCAGTGACGACGCAATAAACATAAGTTTACTCATGAATCATCAAATGTAAGTTGATCTTTTCAGTTAGTTAGCATGTTACCAGTAAACAACCACGATTTGCAGGACGATGAAAATGATGAATACCTCAGTGCAGAAAAAAGAAAATGTGAACCTACTGCTGCCAGGTATTCAGTTCCATCATGCAGCACGGAGCATCAAAGACCCATCGCTGCATAACATACGGTGCACAGACAATAATCCATAACGACAGCAGTGAGGAGACATAACTTCCGTTTTCATTACTTACAGGGAGTGGCTTGGAATAAACAGTCACTGTGACCAATTTACGAGAATTATGTTCAACGTTTCTTACTGCTTCAAATGGTGACATAGTGTATCTTGCACCTGGTGCATTTACTTAGAGTTATATTATTGCTTCAATGTACAAATGAACACATTACGTACCACCATGGAACGGATGACATCAGAAATAACACGATTAGCGAACAAACATACATCGTCTTTGCCGTTACCGGTGACGTCAGTGACGCAGTTACAGGAAACTTGATAGGAAAATGCTTGGATTCAAAGTTTCATTCCGCAACAGTGACTGCGAAGATTAGTGGCCGGCTGAATGTTCTTTTACGCTGATTATTTTTGGGGTATCAATGTCTCCAGTGTTGGAGCTTTTCTTAGGAATATGACCGAATGACTGACGTATAACGTGCGGTCAAAACCAGCAAGTGCGCACAGGTTGAATTTGAATTGTGTGACAGCGTGCTGCTGTGTTGTTGACGCCGTTTTAGTTTCCGTTTGTGTAAGTCGTGTGCATGGCTTACTGGGCCTTTGGCTCATGCTTGTCTGTATTGTTTCCTTTTACAGGATTGTTGTTGGGACCCCTCCTTCGGAAGAACGCTGTCCCCCGGTGTCTCCACGTTGCCCCAAAGTTGGTCCGTAAGTGCAACGGACAATCAGAGTAGAAACGGCCGGTTTGCATGTTACAGATGACCAGGGCGGTCGCCGGACAAGTATCCTATTCCGTTGCACATCAGACGTTCGAATTCAAACGTGGACAGTTGAAAGCCTTCTAACTATGTAAGACCCGCCATATTGCCTTAACCCATGACGTACCTGGGGCAGATACACGAGAGGACGAAATACGCTACCATCCCTGACAGCACGCTCAATGAATACTTTGGAAGGGTGGTTAATTGCGCAAGGGATAAACGGTCTACACAACATGCGTATGCACCACACAGTGAGGACGTCAGTCAGGTATGTGTGCGGTAACATGACGGTATTCTTACTTCTCCAGGAAATGAAATGGATTGTGGATCTCGACGAACAGAATGCTTTTGACCCCGATTCGAATTACCGTTTCACACTCTGTACATGCTGTATTGATAGCTCCCCTTAACGTGTTATTTGTCTATATTCTATGCATTATTTTCCCTTCAATGGTACCTTTAGGAAAGTAGTATTCGAACGGTTGGTTGGGTTTTGAGACTTGAGAGAGGGTGGGGGGGATGCAAATCGGGTGTGGGTATGCGGCAGTTTAATAACTGAGGGAAGTACTTGGTTAGAACAATTGATTTACGCGTGCGTTTTACTGGGTTGCTATTAGTCCGTAAAACCCATGCGTGAGTGACTGAAAAAATCGTCGTGAGAAACGCTTTCGCTGTGGACACGACCCTTTTTCCACTACGATTACACCTGGATTGGCCGCTTGACAAAAAGCGGAAATACGCGTGGAAAAAGGAATTGTGCTCATAGGGATCACTGACCGTTTCGTCTGGCCGAACATGCGCAAGGATCTACGTGAATGGGCCAAACACTGTCTGTCCTGTCAACGAAGTAAGGTACACCGCCACACCATCACCACGCCTGGCACTTTTAGTGTACCGGACGCCCGCTTTAAACACGTTCACGTTGACATAGTAGGCCCACTTCCACCCTCGAACGGCTTTACGCATCTGTTGACTTGCATTGATCGTTTCACACGCTGGCCGCAAGCAACGCCCATACGCGACATCTCAGCCGAGAACATCGCACGGACGTTTGTGGAAACTTGGGTATCCTCCTTCGGTGTACCTGCTTCCATCACCACTGACCGCGGTTCCCAGTTCACATCCACACTGTTTCGCGACCTGCAGCACTTACTCGGCTGTGAACACTTCCGAACAACCGCCTACCACCCAGCGTCAAATGGCTTAGTGGAACGTTTCCATCGTCAACTTAAAGCCGCCATCCTTGCTACGACATCTGGTTCAAACTGGTCGGAAAATTTTACCACTCATTTTGCTTGGCATCCGTAACACCATCAAGGAAGACATCGGCTGCACCCCAGCTGAACTTGTCTACGGTAGCACCTTACGCCTGCCAGGTGAAATGTTTACGGATTCTAGAACCACTGGTGAGATAGACCCAACGTCGTACGTCACCCGTCTGAAACTGCACATGCACAAGTTGAAGCCCATCCCGACGAGGATCACACCGAGGCAGAGTCAAGTACACGAAGACCTGCGTACTTGCCCCTTCGTGTTTATCAGAGCTGACGCTCAAAAGAAGTCCCTACAGCCTCCCTATGACGGTCCGTTTAGAGTGCTTGAACGCAAAGACAAGTACTTCATTATCAACCGTAACGGCACTCGTGATTCAGTAAGCGTCGACCGCTTAAAAGTGGCCTATGTGGATCCTTCAGACTTGCCTCTACCTCCTCCGGCCGTGACTAACCTCCTCGTCCCATCCACGTCTTCCTAACTAATCCATTCCCAAAACCCCACAAACAGTTTTGGAATCCACCACTCCTCCTGACGATGTACAATTCTTTCATCCCCTTCCACCACAGACACGCTGCGGACGATCGCACAAACCTCCCGTTCGTTTTGCAGACTATGCAGAATAATGTCACATTTCTTTTCGAGCGTTTCATACCCTAATTAACGCTCTAGGGGGGAGTTCTGTAGCGTTTTGTAAAGCATTTTGTACTTCACAATTTTCACTTGTTCTTCACAATTTTCACCTTCCTCAACTTCAAATGTGCACTCGATGTTTAAATCATGTGAATCGAAGGAGTCATGAACCACTGATAAAAATTTCATATCCAAGGTCCGGAGTCCTGTGTTCTTTCTGCGTCCAGTGTCGGTTGTGTACATATTTTCAACAGTAAGGTGTAACGGAACAGCGTCTGATTTCAACGAACATCTCGTATTTATCTTCTCCCGTAAGTTATCGGTCGTTGTACTACAAAATCCCCGGGATGCTGGTTCGGTCAATACCCATCTGATACCTCCTTCGGTGTAGGAATCTAAAATAACAAACATCTTTTGTGAATCTTTATTTCCACGTCAGTCCTTTTATTTTCATTACATTTTTGCTTCGTGTTCGGTTGAGCTTAACATAGTGTTCAGATCCAATACACTAGGCGGAGTTCGAACGCATGCTTGAACTCGGGATCATTCGCCTTTCCGATAGGTCTTGGGCCTCATCACTACATTTGGTTCCCCAAAAAATCAGGGGACTGGCGTCCTTGCGGTGACTACCGCGGTCTCAATAGAGTAACAGTCCTTGATAAGTATCCCATTCCACACATGCAAGATCTTACGACCTGCCTGGCGGACAAAAAGATCTTCGGGGAAGTTGGTTGAGTCCGCGCCTATCACCAGTGGAGGCGGAAGACATACCCAAGTTCGTCGTGTTTGTTCCGTTTGTCTTTTCGAGTTTTGCGAATGCCATTTGGACTGACCAATGCCGCCCAGACTTTTCAGCGCTTTATGCACGAAGTCACCCGCGGTCTAGACTTCGTCTATCCCTACCTCGACGACACCCTAGCTCTTCTGAGGAAGTGCACCTTTCGCACCTGCATAATTTGTTCGAACGACTGACTAGCTATGATATTCCAGTCAACCCAACAAAAAATGCGGGCAAGGTAAAATGGACTATTGAGTTTCTAGGTCACCGCATTTCAGCCGATGGAACTGCTGCCCTTCCTTCTAAAGTCAAGGGCATTCAGATTATCCTGAACCTTCTTCTTGAAGCAGCTTCACAGATTTTGTGGCCTGGTAAACTATTATCGTCGATTCATTCCTCGTTGCGCGCATATTATGCAACCAATGACCGATCTCCTCTGTGGAGGCGATCGTAAACTGTCATTCACCGATTCAGCGCGTACAGCCTTTAAAGAGCTTGAAGAGGCTATCTCCAAAATAGCCCTGCTCGCTCATCCTGACCCTAGTGCTCAGTTGTCAATTATAACCAACGCTTCTGATACAGCTGTTGGCGCCGTGTTACAACAGTACGTTGGAAGTAGTTGGCAACCCCTTGCATTCTTCTCCAAACGGTTGCAACCCGCGGAGACTCGATACAGTACTTTCGGGCGAGAATTGCTTGCCATTTATCTCGCAATACGCCATTTTCGGCATGCTGTTGAAGGCCGACGGTTCACGGTCTACACTGACCATAAACCATTGGTGTATTCTTTGAACTCATCGTCCGACAGGTTTCCCCCAGGGAAATCAGGCATCCTGGACTTATATCTCTCAGTTTACGACAGATATACGGCATGTTTCAGATGTCCTTAATCCTGTCGCTGACGCCCTTTCACGTGTATACCAGGTAAGCGATTCTACGCCTATTCCTCTTGATTTGGCCGCTATGGCCGCTGTGCAAACAGGCGACTCCGAGATTGAGCAACTCCGTCAGCGTAGTTCACTCAAAATACTGCCCGTCCTGTGCACTGTTTCACAAAGCGTACCTAGGCCTGTAGTGCCCTTATCGTTTCGTCGTGCAGTGTTCAACGCACTGCATAACCTATCGCACCCTGGCATACGTGCTTCAGTGAAACTTATCACTGAACGCTTTGTATGGCCTAAAGTGAACCACGACGTCCGAAATTGGGCTCGCTGCTGTCTAGAATGTCAACGTTCTAAGGTTCATAGGCATACCAAGAGCCCCATCGGTGTCTTCCCGGCACCCGACGCACGTCTTCATCACGTGCACGTCGATCTCGTCGGACCGCTACCACCTTCTAACGGTTTTACCTTCCTTCTGACTTGTGTCGACCGTTTTACTAGGTGGCCGGAGGCAATCCCACTTCCTGATTGCGCTTCCGAAACGGTGGTTCGCGCCTTTTTGGAACGTTGGGTAGCCCAATTTGGTTGTCCCGCTTTGGTGACTACTGATCGTGGTTCTCATTTTGAAGGATCTTTCACAGATCTCTGAATACCCTTGGGTGCAGGCACATACGCACTACCGCCTATCATCCGGAATCCAACGGGATGGTGGAACGTTTTCATCGTCAGTTAAAAGCAGCCCTCAGTGCGCAGTCGAATCCTCTGGCAAGAGGCTTTACCACTAGTCCTTCTTGGGTTGCGTAACACCGTCAAGATGGACTTGAAGGCCACACCGGCTCAACTCGTCTACGGTTGCACCCTACGTTTGCCCAACGAATTAGTGTCTCCTTCGACAACAAACCTGTCGATTACGGAAGGTATGTGGCACGCTTGGCGAATCACATGCGACGGCTACGTCCAGTTCAACCACGAGAGCGGTCGTCACCCGTGCATTTGCACGAGAAACTTTCTTCCTGCTCTCACGTCTTCATAAGAGCAGACGGTTACTGCAAGCATCTACAGGGCCCTTTCGCGTGTTACACGAAGCGAAAAGTCTTTCACCGTCGACCGTGATGACAAACGCGAGATCGTTTCAACTGATCGAATTAAACCTGCGTTTATTGAAGAAGATGAGCCCAGTGTCCTGCCTACACCTGCAGCTCCGCCGTCCCATTCCGAACATATGTCAAATACACCTGATTGCAGCCCTACTCCTTCTCCTGTACTACACGACCGACATGGTAGACGAGTGCGAAAGCCTGTAAGGTTTGCTGAGTACGTTAGTGTTTTCTACATATAAAATGCTCGTTTATCACAACTGTCCTGTTACCGTTATTTAATGTCAGTTTTTATGTATACACACGTCTTTTCGAGTGCTTTTTAAATGTGATCTTAGCACAACCGGCTTGCAATATTAATCAACGAATTGAAAGGTATCAGATCTCCAACGGACTACTGATGCCGAACGGTTGTCAACATGGTGAGCTTGTTTTTCTGCCTGGCACAGGTATTTCACCTTTCGTTCAGTTTTAGATCACTGGACTTGGTGCAATGGAGAGACAACTCCTGAAGACTATCGTTCAGCACTGGGTAAACCTACCTCCCTTTTTTCTCACTTGTGAGTCTTTTGGGGTTGGGTAGCCCGCTGCGATAGATGTGCACCGAAGACTAAATAACTTAAATAATCTAAATAACGGATTCAATCAGCGCACCGTTAGTCCGCGATCACCTTATGGACTATTCCCTCCATTATTCTCCTGTGCTTCCTACCGACTTGGCATTTATCTACCAATGGACATTACGTTTTGGTTATGTTGAGGAAAAGTCTATTTTCCCCAAAAAGGGTTTATTTTTCGAGCTATCTTCGAAAAATAAATTGTGATTTTGAATTTAATCTTTTCGCGCCACAACGTGCCAAAACTCAATTTTGGCGCACGTTTCTCCGGCGTCTCTGATTGGCCCATCCCACTTTTAATGCATCAATTAACGTGGGATTCTTCAAGGCTGTTCAGAGACTATATATATGCAGACGCTGGTCTGCAATGTTACCTTTGGTTAGAGAGCAAATACATTCTCGACTGAAGGTCAAGGTCTTCTGTGTTCTTCTGGGGTTTCTGGTTATCGTTACGCTCGGTGCTACGTGTTCGTGTTTACTATAGTCGTGCGCTAGACATTTATCGTTATCGTTGACCAGCGGGTCACAACAGGTTACTCCATTGTTGCATGCCCAGATTGTGTAACGAAGGCTCCTGTTCACCCTCGTGGCTTTCTGGGGAAAACTCTGTATTGATCTCTTAGAATAGCCCAATTTTCTTCAGTATTTCGTTTACGATTTGACACCCCCTGATGAAGCATGTTCTGTTTAGCCCAATTGTATGCGATATTTCTGCTAAACGTAGAACTTCTCCACATTTCCGTTCTGCGCGCTATATGCAGGATGCTTTCTGACTGCACGTCTTTCTTGTTCCTCGGTCGTGTAATATATGGAGTACTGCGCTGTTTGTTGTCTTCTGAATTATTGTCCATTGAGGTAACTCATCGCCGACTTCGTGAGGGAGTTCCCACACGAACATTTTTCCTCTACTCAGCTTGATTTCCTTCCTGATTTGTCATGTATAACAAATATGCTTATTTTCATGGCTAGTCTGACGGAAGGCCAAAGACGAATGCTATCTTCTTTGACTTTGCCACGGCTTTGGATCGTGTCCTACATGGCCCACCTGAAATACATAATAGAAGCCTACGGTATTCAAGGAGAGGTTCTTCGCTGGATTGCCCTTTTCTCGATAATAGAACTTTTAGAGTTAAAACCAGGATCAGATCTCTCATCTCCCTCTTTCATTTCTGCGGGAGTTCCTCGAAGGGTCAGTGTTAGGTCCTCTGTTATTTCCGATCTACATCAACGACCTTCCGGAGAATATTTCCAGCAACGCCCTCCT